>CAKMRK010001388.1:0-194415 GCA_928213465.1 Penicillium sclerotigenum | reverse complement strand
CACCCCAGGCCCCACACTGTATGCTTATATAATATTCTGCCGGACTAAATATCCGCCCAAGATTCTCTAGGTAGCTATTATGGCTTACCTATTATGCTGAAAACTACCCTGCTAAATAGACAACACAATTGAAAACTCTGGAGCAGATTTTTAAGAGGAGCTCCAGACATTTTGGCACCTGATAGCATGACTTGGGTGAGGGTTTGGTAGGCGGTAGGGCCAAGCTACGGGCGGTGGGATAGGTGGGGTGTTAATACTTTTGCGTAGTCACTGTATGGTTCCACTAGCGGCGATTACTAAGTTTCTGCATGGTAGAAACCCCATTGTCAAATTTGGTCCAAATCGGCTGCCGTAGCGAGGCGGTGAACATAGGCGGTGAACATATTATATGGTTAAAACCTGCCGTACGTTAGTTAACTAGTCCCGATAGTCCCAAATGAGATCATCATCTTTCCTCTCCCAAAGTTTTCACGCTTACACTTCCTCAGAGGACATCGCACTTTAGCACCAGGTTACTTAACTAAGTAAACCCTCAATATTGCCTGATATACTCTGGACTGCTCTCCACGCATCGCCGCTCAACATGACACTACATGACGAGAGCTCTCAGGAACCAGAGCAGCTTCCTCGGGAGAACTGGGCCTTTCTCCCCAGCCTCCCTCTGTTCACAGGGTCGACTGTTCCAAATGTTGGACGCCAGTTTTTTACTCATTCTCCCTCTACCATCCTAAAACTGGGCACTGACGATGGCGAAGGCAAGATGACCGCGCTCGCCCGTTCCATCCTGGGCCCCTGTGTCCCACGCGTCATTTGCGTCGTCACGCTTCCGATAATAACCTCCGACGCCTTGACGCCCAATCGCACCCAACAGGGCCTCATCCTCACTCGCCAGCCGGGCACGCCGCTAGTCGAGCTCTGGCCCTCACTCACCCCTCTGCAGCGCCAGACCATCAAGGCGGGGCTCTGCCGTCTCCTCGTGCGTATGCGTACGCACCACTTCTCTTACTACGGTCGGCCCACGCGGCAGCCGTACCTCCTCTTCTCCGAATTCGGCACAGAGACGTATGTATGTTGCGCCTCCCGCTCAGAGTGGGATGACTCGCGCGTCCGCGCGCTGCAGGCCTCTTCCCCGGACGCGGAACGTGCAGTTGCCCTTGAGCGAGTACAGCGTGACACCACCGGCGCAGGTGGTTGGGACCGTCCTGTCCTCTCGCATGGGGACTTGTCTGACCGGAACATCCTCGTGGACCCCTGCACGCTCGCGGTGACGGGTTTCCTAGACTGGGAGATGGCCAACATCATGCCCGCGTACTTTGAGTACGTCGCGGCACGGCTGTCTGGGGGACATCAACCTGAGTGGAGGAGGGAATTGTTAGATGTGCTGATGTCTGTTCTGCGCTGTGAGTGCGATGCTGGGCGCCAGGAAGACCTGGATGCTGTCAATGTCGATGATGGAGAGGAAAGATACAGGAGGACGTTGGCGGCGTGGGATGCTGTCGTCGATGTTGAGAGAATCGCGCAGGGATACGACAATGACTGCAAATGGACTTTTGAAACCGGCCTACCAGATGTTTCACAGAAGAATGGTTCTGCCTTATAGTTCAATGAGTATGAGAAGCAGCAGCAAATAAATAGGAGTAATTCAGATGCCTCTGCGCATATGCAGCGGTGCAGCCAGCACCATGGGTGTTAAGAAACCCCTGCTACTCAAGCACATTATCGACTGGGCGCTACAAAACAGAGACAAGAGAAAGAGCCTGAGCCGATTAATCATACTGGAGATGCTGACATGGGACATGCCCCAGAGGTCCATGTGACTCCGAACGCAACTCCCCTCATCCCCATCAACCCCCATCAATCACGAACCCAGGCTGGACCAGAGCCATCAAAGCAAGATCAACGCGACCCAACCCTGCCCCAGAAAACCGACATATAGGCGGCCAGTGCCTGGACGGGATACTCCCTGCCTCTCCGACCCATGAATTTCCCAAAACCCAGTGTCATCGTCTGTTGTTTCATCGTTGTCCACGGGCGGTTGCTGCGGTTATTGCTTGTGCGGGGACTTTTCGGTCCAGGGAGATCAGGAGTTGGTGATTTCGGGTTGGTGGCTTCTGTTTCATCTGCTCCTTGCCCCCGATTGCACCAAGGCCTTTTGGTTACACTGATGCGGCTGATTTCGGGTGCATTGCTGGGGATGGGTGATATTCCACCGTGGTTGCTTTTGCTGGTTCCTGCTTTGGCGGGCTTGCTTCTTCACTTCGTATCAGGAAAAGCCCATGTCGCTGTACTACAACTCCACCTGCAAGTCAGTTCCGAACATCTGGCTGGTGGGGAACGCAGAAAGGGCCTGAGAGTGTACAGGATGCATAACCCCACTGACAGGAAGGTCTGTTCCAGCAGGCGAAGACAGAGACTGAGTCTGGCCCGCACAAGGAGGATTAGCTGCAGCATTCCGCACCCGACTATGTGCTATATATCCTCCCACTCTGTGCCAGCTAGGGGGTCAATCCCGGTCACTTGAGCATCTGTAGGCCTTTTCCAGTAGACCCATTGCGTCCCTTTTGTAGTACGAGATCCAGCCTCTCGCGGGCGATGAGTGTCCCATTGGCTCAAGCAGGACATGATCGCGTTTAAAAACGCTGGAGATATGGCAGCCTCGCAGTAAGTCACGCGAAATCTGCGAGACAACCTCATGAAGAGGGATGGAGAGGCGCTTTTGATCGTCCTGAACCTAGAGGTCGAACCACGCAGGGGCATGCGGTGTTTGTTTGTCTCTAGCGAGGAACCGCTTCAGAGCGAAGGACTAAGTGCAGCAGCAGAGAAGGAATTAAATTGGAGAGATTGTGATTGGGCGTTCTGTTACTACGTGAGGTGTGCATCCTGTTGTGTCTTGAATCGTCACACGTAGTAAAGACACTAGGGGCTTCAGGCAGGTACTAGAAGCTTGCAGGACTGGCTCTTTTCTTTCTACAAGAAGCCTTGATATTTTATACCTTGCTCTGGCCCTTTCAGACTCTGGTACTCCTTCACTTTCAATTAATCTTGGAAGTTACAGCTCTACCAAGATGGACCGCTTCCCCTCTACTCGCGGCTGAATAGACCAGCCCGACCTCTACCAACCCCATTCCAGCTCCAGCGTCTCCAGAACCCCCGAAACTTCTCCTTCTGTGCTCGACGCCTGATCCGACTCCAGCTCTAGCAGTCCATAGACAACGATACCTTATCAGCACCCATGGTATGTTGAGTCTATAGACGGACTGCCCCGGCTCATGGGAAATGGCAATAGGTCAGAGGGGTGGCATCAACGTCTAGCATATTGCCAGAGGCCTCGTTATCGCTATACAAATAATCTCGGTCTCAGTCTCATCCATCCTTTTTGAACTGTCACAGTCGCCCTCAACGACGACGACGAACGGTGCTGTTCCTGGTGTGCAGATGCAGTACCATGCTCTCCCGCTCAGCGTGGTGAGTTTTCCTGTCAAGGTTAAGATGGACTATGATCCTGTGCCGCCAGCGAATTCCAATTCCAATCCGACTCCAAATCCGAGATCGAACTCGAATTCGAACGGGGACGGGCCAGAAGATAACAATGCGGACCCGCCGTACTCTAAACTTATCTACGAAGCTCTGCTGGCTGCGCCGGGAAAGAGACTACCCCTTCAAGGCATCTATCTATGGTTCGAGAAGAACACAGTTAAGGGAACTATCGGGGGTCAAGGGGGTGGCAGAATAGCATCCGACACAATCTTCCATGAATGCAGTAAGACTAAGATATCTTCACAAGAATTCTGTTCAATGGCTGGATGGATGCTGACCTGTCATGCAGGGATTTGAAGCCGTCCGCGAAGAGCCCACCGCAGGAAAGAAGCCCGTCAAGTATTGGCGCCTGACAGAAGAGGCCGTCACCAACAGCATCCAATCCACAACGCGCTATCGGAAACAGATGAATTACAAGAATCGGTGGCGTCGGATCCGCCTGCACCACAGCGTCAGCGGTCAGGAGCTAAAGGAGGAGGGGGAGGTGACGAGGTTCACTGCAAGGTTTCAAAGCTTGGGACATGGTATACATTGTTTGATCCCGGATGAGTATCAAAGGGAACGAGTCTGTCGGCACCAGCGACGACAATTTTACCAGCACGGCGCTCTCATTGGCTGTGATAACGCCAACGCCAGCGCCCCTCCCTACACGGCCCCTAGATGTACACTATGGGAAAGAATCCAGCCAATTTCCCACTAGACCATAATAAAAACCTTGGTTCCTATTTGAGGCCTAGGGGGGGCCATACCACGATCTCCGCTGCAAGGCTCGCTTGGGCGCGCTGAGCCCTGAAAGACCACTTCTGGCAACAATTTCAAAGTCTCTGGGCTGAGAAAGTGCCGCAACATTACCAGGACCTCTCCATCAACTTAGACAAGCGCGCTCATGAACTAGCCCTCCCCTAGGGCCACACTGGGCATGATCGTGGCCGCCCGGTCGAGCCATGGAGACTTTGCCCAATACCATGAGCGGTTCAGACATGAAAACGCCAAGCTGGAGTGCTCGTGTGGACGTCCCAAATCGCCCGTACACTTCTATTATTGCCGGAGAGGTCACAAGGCGTCCCCACGCCTATGGGGCAACTGACAGGTCAGCGAGATTCTACTCTCTCGTAACGGCATGAACCACCTACCTATATAAGTGAGTGCAGTACCAAGCCTATCGGCTAAGTATCCTGGTCTTTTGCTCCTGATGCAGCGATTATCCTTTTAGAATGCACCCTAAAAACGTGGCCGTGACAGCTCTAAGATAGGAACTGGGAATTTACATACCTGGCTCTGGAAATCTCGCGTCTACCAAACAGTATGTCCGGCGCGGTAACCTCCCGCTCTGTCCACTTCTCCTTCCCCTCCTCTTCTCTCCCCCCCCCTTTTCCCTCCTTCTTTTTCTACCTAGCATATGTAACGCAACTGCAGTGGCTCGAGAACTTCAGGCAAAATCCTGCGTGGGATTTTAGTCAGTTTGTATGATAGGATTAGCTTGGCTACCAGCCAGGCGATTCCGCTTCGCCCGTCGTATGTTCTGTTCTGATGAGAATCGGAAGTTTGTTGATCCATTAAGGATTAGTCATACTAAGTCCAGGTTCACCTCAAGGACAGAGTTTTTGTTTTTAGATGCAACTAAGCACTCATTCCCCTATATCTACGCGTATATTGCTATCTTTCTCGTTCGGTGATATTAGAACCTATTGTAGCCTCAATAGATTGAGACTTCGGCTCCATAATATAGCCCCGGATCCACTTCACGTTCCGGGACCCTGCGGCACGTGGTCTGGTTAACGCACATGACTGCATTTCTGACGTTAAACAGCAATTACTACTCCTACTACTACTAAGAATCAATATCTCCTCATTTGACAATCTTCAACTAACATAATCATGCTTGCCCGTCTTACAAACATATTCACCCGCTCCACCAGTCCTTCCGTGCTCCTTGTTATTGGCAAGTTTGGTGCCACAATCCATGTTCTTCATCTCCTACCCGAGAACGGCACCATCGAACGCTTCAGCCTCACAACCCCATCTTCCACTACCACCTTCTGCCACCGCGGAGCCAGAGAGCAGGCGCGTGAGCAGATTGGCACAGTCACACTTCACGTTGGAGATGGCGAGACTGCCAATAGCTTCCTCGACGATGTTGAGACACGAATCCGTAAGCTACGGAATGATTCCCTGAGCTCGAGCCCGGCGCAGCTGCAGACAGGCAGTGTTGAGGTGACTCAGCTAGTGCAAGACGTCCTTCGGCCCGCGGCACTCGATGCGATTCATGAAAGAGAGGAACGAGATCGCTCTATGCGCGCGACGCAGACGTACCCTGTTTTTGTTGTTTACATCATACGCTCGAGCGCAGGGGGGAGCCTGACTGAGCTGACAAGCTTTCCTTAATGAGATTCCATCAGTTCTTGTGCTCGAGATATGAATAGTAGTTGTGGTGTTTTGAAATAACATTACATCACACATTGACACAATTTTTATTCTGTATGTGGCTTGCTTTTTTAGAATCCTGTATGAATAAGAGTAGTTAGGCATGTAGTGCAGCTAGTCAATAGAGTAATAGCATGCAATAACTGCTTAGTCTCTGTATCAATAACCATTGAAGACTTGACAATGAATAGTTAGACTGCTAAATGGGCAAACTGCCTCTACGAAATAAGGTAAAGAATCTCCGACTAAGCGACCCCTCCGCCTAGTCTCCAGGGTCGGTTATGTAGTGTATCTTTGATACAGAAAAATGCTTATTCTTAATATCATTCATATCACTCTGGAGATTGTATTAGCACTGCGACATTGTGCTAGTTTCTTCAACATGCTTTATCTGGTTTACACCATCAACTCAGATGCCCGCGTTATGCATGTTCTTGACTCCACTCCTGCTCTTTAGATGAGCGGCTGAAATCCCTTTGCAGCCAGCGCATCGAATTGATCCTGAGTGATTGTCCCATTGTTAACAAGGCGCTGCAAAATCTGACTGCAGTATCTCTGACAGTTGTTGACAACAAGATCAAAGGGGCGGTTCTGCGCCGCTGCACGGCACTGCACGTCAAGCGCATCATTGGTGAGTATCAGTCTAGAGGCGATTTCAACTGAGGCTTGAAGCGACCTGGAGGCTGTTGGGTTTATGTCTGGTATCGACTGGTAGTCCTAAGTTTTTTGTCAGTATAGTGGAGTTTAAGAATGAGAGATAGGTACATACTGTCTGCCCGCTTGACAGTGAGTTCTTACTGGCATGGAAAAGCGTGCCAGTTGCAGCGTGCGCATCCCAGAGAAAGCTGCACAAATATTAGAATTACTAAATATTGCTCTAATCTTGAGACTTACAGTGCCCAATGCGCGGTATCATGAGGGAACAAGCGGGATTGCTTGAAGCACAGAAGAGTAAGTGTTCGTGACATGTTAATCTTGAGATATCAAGCTTGGTAATAAGTGAAGTATGCTGAAAAATGTATAAAGATTTTCGCAACTAACCAGAGCATGTTATAAATAAATAGTCTCTAGTTCTAAAAAGACACTAAGGCTAAGAGACTGTCACAGTGCCCTTGAGGATGAGTACAAGGAAGTTTGCGCAGTCACAAGCCACCCCCAACTCCATGATGAGGCATTGGCTGAAGCGAGGCGAGGCACCATTCTTTTCTCCGCTGGCTAATGCACACCATGTGGAGGCTTCAACGACACATCCACTGGGGAAGAGGACTTCGAATGAATGATATGACAATCGGGCACCACCACACTCTAGAACAGGAGGCTATAGGCAAATCTGCGATACCGGGGGCTATGCAATGTAACCTCAGATGGAGCTAGGCGAAGCGAGGCGTGTAGAGTTTGAGAGTACTGGCAATTATGTGCCAACGTACGGAGGTTTACGTCAAAATTTCTGTCTCATTTCTATATTTGCTTTTTTAGATGAAACAGCTAGTATGTAATGGTCCTGTATAGTACAAGGTTGTACTTTTGCTACTACCCCTCCCCCTATTCTATTCTCTTCTCTTCTCTTCTCTTCTCTTCTCTTCTCTTTCACCTTACTATATATATATATACAACTTCATGATCTGCTCCCCGGTCGGCCCCATATTAATTCCCAATGTTGATGCCTTCTAATTAGGTTTAACATCTGTGCCAACAGGGTTTACCTTGTGGTCCTGTCTCCTAGGTTACATGAGCCATACATAACTTTGGTGTCTGGCGCCCCCTTGCCAACAACCTAAGCACGTTCCAAAAACGTCCAGGATAGAATAGCAATTCGCTACGGGCTCTCAATTTTTAGCCGCCGGGTTGATCCTGGTCAGGATACATCCATATTATCAACAAATTAGATATCACCAAAACCCAACTTTGGGTCGAAGGTTCCGACCCAAACCTAAACCCGGCCTGGATTTGGGTTGAAGCTCGTACTACGCCGTGTTTACTAGCACAATGGTTCAGTAAATCAATAGGCCGTCCTAAGCGCTGTCCCTGTGAGGCTAACTATGCCCGCAATCTATCATGTAGAACTCGGATAAAATGGCATTACGACAATCAACCTAAGGCGAATGACTCTGAGGTCAGTGCATAGATCCTACGGACTATTTGTATAGAAACACCAAACCAATGCGGGTTTTATTACATCGGTCCACTTCGTCGGCAAATCAGTGAATGTTAATACTCTCCTGCCCATTCGCACATTTACCTCGTCCGTGCCCGGTTTTACTTTGTCCACCCATGCCAACGCTGCTATCCCCAGCACGTTCCGCTGCTGCTTGAGGGCATGCATGTCGAAAATTTAGATGGTAAATAATAGACTGGTTACAGCTAATGTAGTCTATTCGACTCTGGAGTGTGGGCTTTCTGACTTTTTGATAATAATTCACTAAATTAGATTACAGCCTCTATCAACTTGTGTTCCAAAGCGCCAGTCGTAAAAAGAAATAATAATGAATCCCATATGAAGAAACTCCGGCTCACAACACCCTAGGAACAGATCTTCTCAAAAGAATGGTCCAATAATGTACAGTTATCATTAGCAAATAGTACAGAGGTCATTTTGGCTTACATGCCTCTGTCCCCGCACGAAAGCATCCGCTTTCTCTTCGGTCGACGGTCCAACCCAATGAAAATCAATAATCAGGGCAACTCAGCGTTCCATAGAATATTATCCGGTCGAAGGTCCTCACGCAAAACTCCGAGAGAGCGGATCTTCTTCACAGATCTCGAGATTTCACGATTTAACTCCTCCTTGGTGAATTCTAGACAAGAAGGCGCATTTTCGATACTACTGATAGAATTCCCACCCTATCCCATAGGCAGCATATGCTGAATTTTTCCAGCCCCATGGAGGTTGTAAAACATTGCTAAGTCAATTGCCCCAAGGAAAACAGGGGACGGTGTCTTTGGCCCGCTTTCTCGCGGTTGGCCTTGTCATTGCTACTACTTCAACTAGTTCTAAGGTTCAAAATCATGTAAGCCACAGCTAACCTTGAAAACAACTTTGGAGCCATGGCCATGGACACGGAATTGACGTTCATCTCCAGAAGCTTGGTGTATATTATATATAACATCATTTCTGATAGATGTGCAGCGTTTCCCAGTCTGAGTGGCCTGAATGGACGAGCCGACCTCCTTTAACTCCGGACTGGACTGGAGCGAGGGGAATATCACAGGATCTGCCTCTGCTAGAGGTCTGAGAAAAGACAGCTTCCCCAATAATAGCCAAGCTAAAGAAAATAATGAAAGGCCTCTTTCAAAGCTTACTGGGGGATACGCCGGACAACTTAAATCAGGCAATGCAGTCGCATTTTCAAGATGCACAAGTGCCCATCAGTCAAGTCGATACCCTCGTGACAACCCCATTTAAATTAGTCGAAAAAGATGGCTACGGATGGCTCACGGACGACGCAGCAGATCATCTTCTCCGTGATGATTCTGAAAACAAGATAGAGATGGAGACGACGGCAGCGGCAGCGACCTCAATCTTTTGCCTATAAACTCATGAATACTTAACCCCACAAATACCCATCATAACCATTGACAACGACGGCAAAGTTATCCGCATTGAGAGATACGCAGAAAGAATGGAACAAGTAGTGGGATTACTTTCCAGGAAGGCGGAGGAAACCGGGTTGGAAACATTCGACTCGCAAAAAGCGTGGATCTGACGTGAGTTCACGCAGCCGATGGAGAAGAAAAATATGCGGAAACGATTCCCAAAATCTTCCAAGAGGTCATTTCCATCGACCAGGGCAATTATGGGTGTTTCGAACTCACACCTAAGCATATCAAGGCTCCACTAAAGGTCGATCACCCGCTGTCTCGTCCAGGTGTCTATTTAATCACCTTCACCGAACCACAAAAGCAGTTGATGGGTAGCTGCCGGTGTTCGATGGAGAATTGATCGACTCCACCGATCCCATGAATCAGCAGGGTGAGCCACCTAGTAGGCTGCATTCAGTCCTGTCCCTTAGCAAAAGAGAGGGATGCAGTATGGAAATTTGTACCAAACAGAAGGCCAAAAAGCACGCGCAGAATGCTGGCAGTGATAAACGAACTCGGCCAAGGTTTCCTTACCCACGCGCAGAGAACAACGATCGTGAGAAGGCTTTTATCTCGAAATGGAATGTGTTCGGCAGTAACTGGCTCGTCATGGGGATGGACTTCACTTGTGGTTATCAAACGTTGTGTAAGCACGACAGATGCCACCGTCTCACCAACGGAAATGGCTTGGCCACGGCATTGCCGCCCTAGACTCTGCCCGCCGGATAGGGAGTTACTGGCCGATGGGGTGTTCTCGTTACCACACTCGTTCCGAGCCATGTCTCCCTCTATCACCAAGCCTGGGCTTAACACACACTATGACGATCCACAGACACATTGATAGTGGCACCTCCATGCTCCCTATCGCATCTGACAGCTCCGAGATCAAGGAGGGCAACAGTTACACACCATCTTCATCCCCAAAGCGCCGACGCCCAGATGTGGAACCTGCCGACCTAATATATACTCTAGGCTAGATATTGAATATTTGTATCCGTTTATAGCTTTCCTTATCATTTGAGATTATATCCAATCGGAAACACAATGTATTAGCAAATGAGAGCTTGAGTCATGAAGATGTGACTTTATTATCAATTTTGACATTGTGTCACAAGGACTCAGTAGCATTTGCAGTTCTGTATGAGAAGCAAAAGGCACACATAGCGTGGGAATAAACAAAAAGCTGTGGTATACATGATTAGATCAAATAAACGCCGTGTGCTGAACATAAAACAAAAGTCCACTCAAAAAAAAAACAGCGCCAGCAAAAAAAAACCTGTACAAAGTGTGACTCGATGGCATTGCATTCATTCTATCCTGGCAGATTGGCAAGCTTGCCAAATATGATTTTCGAGGAGATGAAACGACAAAGATGACTCGTGTCAAGTTGCAAGAAAAAGCCTGCGAGGATCCATATCCCCAGATATGTTCGTGAAATTCAATTGTCCAGGTCCCAAGTTCCCCTTGGGAAAATCAAAATGTCCCAAGTATCGTGTTCCGTTCCCATCCATTCCGTGAATCGAGCCAGTGTCGTTTGCTCGTAGGTATTATTCGTTTCCCATTTGTGTCGTCCCGTTATAAAGGTAAGGTATGTCGTAGGCGAAGAAGAGGTAGATGTAAACAAGTCGCGAAAAGAAAAAGAAAAAGCAAAGAGAGCAAGTTTTCTTTGCTTCAGCGGTGAGGAGTGATCAATGTAATTATTCCTCGTCAGTCAGCTTGCGGATCAGACTAATACTCAAGATCATGATCAGCAAACCAACAGTTACTATGACTAGTAGGACAAAGCCAAACCAGCCAAGCACCATCGCTGAAGAACCAACGCCGCTCTTGACACTTCCATTGCCCATGTCTTGGGCTATCGTACTAGCAGCGACAGATGCTGTATGCTGCCACAGTACAGACACAAGAACGAATACCGAAGAGACGAAAATGAGGGCTAGCGCGGCTTGAGAGACGGGCCGTGAGGGGAAAGGCTTGACTTCACGCTCCGATCCGGTCTCGTCGATCTCCTCGTGCCAACCAGGGAATGTCGCTAGAAGAATGAAACAGAAGAATGCGAGAATGACAGCAACAATCCTGCACGAGTGTTAGTGTAGGCCAGCTATGAAAGAGTGCAGGTTACTCACAGGAGATACGGGAACACAACAGCATCTTTAAACGTCGAGGCGACCCAGATCAGGTTCAGTGGATCTTGGTCCACCGTAACAATCTCAGCCAACGCTGTCGCATTGGCATTGCAGATGAATGAACCCTTATCAGGCTGTACACAGATACCAAAGTACCCCACTCGGACTTCCATCTCTGCGCCGCCGACGATGTTTGAGATGGCAGTGACAACACCTGGATCGACTTGTGCGAGATCCCGAATAGGGTTATACTTCTCATAGTATAGAGAGATTAGGAAGATGTTGGGGATCTGTGGGGATGATGAAGAGCAGCCGGCCAACAGGAGTGCTGCAAATTATTAGCTACATTCCAGCAGATAGAGAGCAATGAGCAAGATAGGCACATACATAACAAGATAATAGCAACTGCGATGATAATCATCAACACATGGTGGTACCCGATCATTGGAATGAACCCTGCATGAAGAATTAGCGACAATCCCATTGTATGCTTGCTCTTAGTATATCGTCACTTACGGGCCCATTTTTGAGCGAAGGGAGCAGCCATTGTGTTCAACCAGGACCACCTCAAGGTGGCACTCCTTCACTTTTTTTTTGACTCGCTTCTCGGTCCTCCGAGAAGGAGGTGCCTGAACCGAATGCGATTGCAGAACGCAATTGTACACCTAATGGCAGACTTGGTTTTGATTCGTGTGATTGAGACGACAAGTGAACCGAGATCGAGATCGAAATCGTTGGAATGGAATGTAGATGAAGAATGTGGAAGGTCGCGAATAAAGATCGGATGGTTCAGGACGTATTCAGTGCTGAGGATACTTTTAAAAATATCCAGAATATTTGATAATATTGTGGAATCCGGATTGCACCTAAAGTGGATTATCCAGATGGGTCAGAGATATGATATGACTTGACACCTGTGTGTAGTACAGGTGGGAAGTATATGAAAGAGAGGGAATGCGTAGAAACAATGGAAGGGAGGGCAAGAAGGAATCGTAGCAAATACAAAACTCAACGTCAGGATAATTGACAGATTCTCCAAAACTGTCTGGAGGCTGGGGATGAGGCAAGAGTATAGGAAATCTAGGAGGCTGGGCCAACCGCTCTTGTTTACTCTCCCGCTTCCCCGGTAACCAGCTCAGACCGCCTCCAATGTGGGTAATTCTGCCCACTCACATGGGAGGGTCTGAGCCGTGTTAGTCCCGATCTGGACTAGTGCAGATCCCGATAACCTTCGCTCCACTTCCTCAAGCCACGCGATTCACCCAGCCTCTTAGATATTGGGCCGTCTATACGGCTTCGATGTAAAATCTACGGATTAGGCACATTTCCATGTTTCAGCTATGATTCTCAAACCCTAACCAACGCTATGTCAAACAATAACCCCAATTTAAAAAAAATACCAACACCACAGGTTACGCGCCAAAGTGGAACCCACCAAACCAGTGGTCCAATGCTACCCCGGATACCAAGACCCGATGTTCCTGCCCGAATGCTCCGTAATCAAATAGAGATGCAGCCTAATTTGCGGCAAAAGAAAAGCGTTTCAGATCGAAAGTAGTCGAGGGCCTTATGTTGACCTCATCCTCGTCCTCTTCATCCTCACTGTCTGGGACAATGAGATCTTCGCTCCCCTGGGTTCCCGCAAAAGAGGACGCCTTATGTAGGACAGGAGAAGCTTCAGTCCGAGGTTCAGCGGTTTCGGCATCCCGGAGTTTAGTAGGAATGTTGATGCTGTTAGATCGACTGAGAGCGGACTGTCCCATCCGCTGTAGCGGTGTCAGGCGTCGCTGAAAAACATTGCCCCGTGCAATCACAGCTGGGCTTCTGGGGGTCGAGGGTGTTGAAGGTCCGTGAGTAGTTTGAATCGCAGGGCTCTTAGTCATGATAGGGCTAGCTGCGGTTGTTTCGGGCTTTTGCCCCGCTTGAAAAGTAAACTTTGAAAGTACATTCGAGTTTTGTCGGCCAACATGATAGTCAAGAGCCTCATTAAAACCTGGGGAGTTTGGTGTCTTATCCCGGGGGTTCTTCTGAGATGCTTCGAGGTTCTCGGTCATCGCAGCTTGGTCGGAAGTAGGGTTGGAAGGAATTTCAACTTCACTGGGCTTGCTAGATATCTCAAGGTTGCTCTCGGATCTAGACTCAGCAGGCCCAGGGGTAGCGCTGGGATCGGGAATACTGGACATTATGTCTTCTACCATTTCATCAGAGAAGACACCGATTACTGATTTGCGTGACCGTTTTGACCGGAAGAGCTTTTGGCCGCTAGGGCTAACTTGTTCGGAAGTAGGAGCAAAGAACCGACTGCGAGCAGGGAAACAAGCAGGTAAAGAATCCCCTTCAACCTCAGAGCAAAGTCTCTGCCTTTTTGTGGACTGCAAGGTCGACGACCTTGCACTTTGAGCCAGAAAGGATGAGCGTTCCACACTCCGAACCATAGGGCTCAAGCCCTGGTCAGAAAAGGCCCTGAGAGGCGTTGATCTGACTGAGTTGGAGCGGAAGGGCGCCGCATTGGCCTGCCAGGTATTGTTTGCATTACGCTCCAGGAGTCGCTGCTGGCTCGGAGACGGAGTTAGGCTGTTGGGGTCCAGCTCGGCCAGCGGCATCCTCTTCGGGGTGAAGAATGAATTGATGGACTTTTTGGGCTTCAACTCGGAGGAAGTGCCCAGTGTCTGGCGGCGATTGATGCCAAGGGTCCATCTACTGGCAGCTAGTGGCTTCAGCGTGATTGGTTCCTTGGTGCTAGGATCCAGATCGCCACGAGACACTCCGACAGCAATTTCTGGCTCCATATCGGCGCCGATAAATGGAAGTGCGGCCAAATGGACGTCCTTTTCAGGTGGGGTCAATGTCACTAGCTTTTCAGTTTTGCGACAGAAGACCCGTTGGTAAAGGAAGGTCAGCTCAGCCTGTTTGAAGTTGGCAAGGTAGTCGGCCGGGACACGGAAATTGCCTTCAAATTGGAGCATGCGCAGGGCCTTTTCAACGCTTCGATGCTTGCGAATAATCCGGTAAGCAGTCTTCAACCCCAGCTTAGGAATATTTGCCAAGTAATCACAACCGCTCAAAATGCACATGTTTCTGAAGTCCACATCGCTGAAGCCAACCAAGCTGACCTCGCGGCAAGCGGTAAAATCAGCGCGATTTATTTCAATGCATTCCCCGTGTTGGTCCAATTTGGAAATCAACCGCTTTGCTCCAAAGACCAGCAAATCCGAGTCCTCAGATATGATTCCATGAATGTCACCTTGTTGCTCCAAGTACACCAACTGGGCATCTGCCTCATACGGGGCTACTACATACTGCACATTCATTTGCTTCAGTTCCTCAATTAACTGGCGAGCCATGTAGGGTGTCACATCGACGGCCTTTTGGAACTCCTGGTAAGCTTCTGGCATTCTCCCCTTCCGTTGTAGTTCCAGTCCAAGGGCCTTGCTTTCTTGGCGCCGTCTGTAGCGATCCTGTTCCGTGCCTGCCTTACTGGGCAGATTGTCGCCATCGAAGACGAGGTAAGGTTTCACTCCAAAGAAAAGAAGCATGCGGACTCGGTTGAGGACGAAATCAATGTGTCTGCCATAAGATAAAACTGTCAGTTAAGACTGCATGGGAGGATATCAAGCAGACATACTTCCTAGTAGGATTGTCCAGGACGAGATCCACGGAACAAGCAACAGTTCCACGGTGCAGCCATCCATATGCATCGACTCCAAGTGTTTGTCCATTGAAATTCTTAATGTGACATGGTTTTTGAATGGACTTGAGAAGCCCGTGAAGTCCTGTTTATTTGCATTAAATCATCTCTCTTCACACCCCTAGACTGTCACAAGACAACATACCTTTAATGCCCATGGTGGACACCGTTCGAGGGACAGGCGGGTCCTCGTATTCAAGAAATAAATGATAACATAAGTTGAGATTTTCACAAGTCGGAGACTAATGAATAAGGAATACAATGCAAGATCCAAATCAAATCTCAGTTAAAGAATTGAAGGAGTAAAGAACTCCTAGAATGTCCCTATCTCGACGCGCAGACGCGCCTTCCTCGAGTGGGGAAGGCGGTGATTTTTGGAGTCACCGCCTAATTGTGCCGGTGCATCCACGAAAATTATCCATCGAAACCTACGGCGGAGTGTTTGGAGTAATTCCTGTCATCAGCCCGCAACTATGCCTGTTACTTTAGAAAAAGTGCACAAGCAGATTTCCAAGAAGCGCAAGTCCACTAATGTGCTTCATGAGAACAGTCGCGATGCACACCGGCTCCGCAAAGCTGGTGCTCGCGACGATCGATTGTCCCGCCATAACGCCACTGTGAACCGTGCAAGACAGCCATACTGTGAGACAGCTGCCTATTTCAATTGGAGGCCACCCAGCTGACTCGAATAGTGGACCGAATTGATTACATCCATCAGGCTATCCAAGAGCTTACCGAGGCCCTCTCGACTGAAGAGCTTTCCGAGTTCGTCGCTAAGTATGTAACACCAGCGATGCACATTTTACTACCAAGCCCCAAACTAACTCAAACCAGGTACATTGCTCGTGATACCGAGGAGATCAAACAGCTAGAGTCAGAGCGCCGCAAAGGACGTCCCCCTAGCAAGCGCGAAGAGGCCTTGAAACAGCGGGTGCAAACCGAGGATCGGGAATACTCGACCGGACTATGGATGCCCGATCTAAGCGATCAATATGCAATGACCGCCATGAAGAACTGGAATGGACATTGGTCGGGTCTCAGCGCGATCAAGTTCATGCGGTTCACCAAAGCCGGAGAGAAACTCACGTCTACTTTCCCACCGAAGAGCATGTCATGATCACGATTACCTTTTTTCTATCTTTTCTTGTCTGGTGTCCAAAAAGACTGGGTTGGCGCATTATGGGTACATTGATTCTTTTCTAGATTCTGTACAGCCGAATATTCTCGAATATACCATTTCAATTTAATGCGGTTGTATCAACCATCTATATAGTTTCTCTCATGCGCCAGGCCTTCCGTCTAATTGTGCATGCGCATATAGTAGAGCAGATCATGATGTCAATTCCGATCAACTCAAATTACTTATTGTCCTCTTCAATAAAAGTCAGTGGAGATGATATATGCCTTTTGCCTAATTTAGAATCGAATTGCGTGGTCGCGCAAAGTCGGCCAAAACAGAAGCGTCGGTCTTGGCACTCGTAATAACTTAGCTCATTTACTTTTTTCCCCAAGCTCTCAACTTCATCAACTTTGAACCATCCACATTCACAATGCTTTCTCTTCGCACCATCACCCGCTCTATCCCGCGCACATTCTCGCGCTCCATTGCCACTTCGGCTCTGCGTCCCGCGCTCCCTAAGCTCGCTCTCCAGCAAACCTGGAAGCAGGCCACTAAGCCCGCCTACACTGCCTTCTCGACCTCTAGCATCTTCAAGGCCCCTTCATCCGAAGGTAAGAAGAATTGAATTATATTTGGAAGGGTCCGCCGGAATCCGATGCTGTCTGGTACCGGACTCTCAATGTGACCTTGGGCTGATTTTTGATTTTCTTTTTACAGTAGACATTGAGCTTCTTGCTAAGCTCGAGGATGAGCTGAAGCACGAGAAGTCTTCCGAAATCCCTGAATTTGAGGAACAGCTGGAAGCCATCGAGGAGACTATTAAGCACGGCGAGTGGCAAGTGAAGGATGTTGCGGGTGAGCAGGAGGTTATCCTCACCAAGAAGTTCGGCATTGAGAAGTACGATTCATACAATCCCTTCCCTTTTCTCTCTCTTTCAACTGCTGATACGCATGATTCTTTAGCATCCGCGTCAGCTTTACTGTCGCCGATATCCAGAACATCAGCGAACAGGAGGACTTTGACGATGCCTCCCTGACCGACGAGATGGACTTCCAGAACCACTCCCGGGATGTCGAGGGCTCCCCCGAGCAGGATATCGAGCAGCCGGAGCCCAGCTTCCCTGCCCGTGTTACCATCACCGTTGAGAAGCCCAACAACGGCGCCCTTCTGATCCAGACCGTTGTCCAGGACGGTGTGTTCCAGATCGAGGAGGTCTCCCACTTCGCCAAGGCTGAGCTCGCCCAGTCCCTGACTGCTGAGAAGGACTGGACTCGCCAGAGCCTATACGCTGGTCCCCCCTTCGAGAACCTCGATGAGGACCTTCAGGGTCTCTGGGACCGCTACCTCGAGGACCGTGGCCTTAACGCCGAGTTCGCCAATATGGTTCCTGACTACATCTCCGTCAAGGAGCAGAAGGAGTACTTGCGCTGGTTGGAGAGTACGTTTTCCTTCCTATCATAATGTTTCTGTGGCTCGTGCTAACAATACCTCTTTCCTTTAGCCGTCAAGAACTTCATCGATGCTTAAATTAACAACCCATTTAACCTTCGGCTGATCTCTTATCCTGTCGCTAGGTGCCTTTTGATAATGAGAAGTTTGCCTGATATGGAGATACCACCCTCATACCTCGATATCATGGTTAGCTTTTGTGCAATTACTTGTGCGACTCTATTTGTACCAATATTTCCAATATACAATCACTTTACTTACTACGTGGCTATACCTCTACCCTCTACCTTACTTTATACATCTTGCAAGTTGACAAGTTCCACATGCGAGTAATCATCGTTGTTCAATTGATAAATTCGAATGTGAATAGGGTAATAAATATAACCAAATAACGCGGTTCCATGCGGAACACCCCAACTCCTCGAAAGTACAATCCCTTATTATGAAGTCCAAAATGAAATTGGCCGAGGTAATTAACAAAACGTAAAGTCATAATCCTATGGGGGAGAGCTAGGCAAAGAGAACAAACATGAACATGATGCGGCTAAAATTCCATAGGATCGGCCTTGAGGACGGGGCCACTATCGTCGCGTTCACGCTTGCCGGCACGTTCTTCCTTAATGAGGCCGGCGATGAAAGAACGGAAGAAATCGATGTAAGGTTTCAGGCTAGTCTTTTCATAGTCCTGCACCTTACGGCCACCCTTCATGTCAGAGCCATTCATCGCACTGCCTTCAACATCAGGGATATCTGCCTCCGCTGTGCCGGCAGGGTGTTTGGCGTCATATTCATCTATCTCAGCGAGCAAGGTCATTACCGTCGGGACGGAGAGAGGATCAAAGTTTTCGGCATTGCGAGGATCGATGGGAACACAAATACGGCCAGTGCCGGGGTGAATAACAAAGGGACTCTTGAGCAAATGAATCATCTTCTTGCTGACCTCGGCATCCAGGCGTGGGTATGTATATTCCAAGACAATATCTTGCTTCGCATCTCGGAGCGTCGCCGGGTTTAGCGTGCTGCTCTTACCAGTCTTTGCGAGTGAATCGATATCGGCCCACTTGCTGGTGCTGGCACGCTCTGGGGAGGACTCCCATTTCCTCCGTAGGGAGTCGTTCAATGTCTTATCGGGCAACAAGGATAGAAGTCGTTCTGCCTGCTCGGCGGATTCAAATGTGTCTTGGTCACCGAGTGTAGTGCGGGCAAAGTCATGCTTGAGCAACTCAAGGCTGCGTACGATGTGGGGGTGTAGTGGCCGTTTGATATTGACTTTCTTCCCGCTTTGTGACCCTCCACGGATTATCTCAAGGTAACCAGCTATGGCTCGACGCCTATCATCCGGTAGATTGCGCGCGCGGGGGTCGCACACCCAAGCGTGGGCACCACGACGACCAGAGTAAACCCAGAGGATGTGTTCAAACCCAAAGTCCTCCCGTAGTGCGGTGTCAATGACCTTGATTGACATTGTCACAAATGACCAGCACTTCGCGCAGATATTCGCTTTAACACAGCATGTACGGATGTCATCATAATCAGTCAAATCAATATCAAAAACCAATTCCTTAGAGACTGGCTTCATTTGGCCGCCTCGTAAGGTTTTGCGATCGCGCGGGTTGGTGCTGTAGACAGGTCCGATTTCGAAACGAGAAGGGTTCATCTTCAGTATGTCTTTCCGGAACCTGGGCATATTAGTTAGCTCAAAGGTGATTCGATAATAAAAGTTGGAACAGGTCTTACAGGTCAGCAGTTGGGTATGATTGGTATCGGAGATAGGCGTCATTTTGCAGTGTCAGAGCAAATTCTCGGTTACCAAAGTCTTTTGTTGGTACAATGCCATGATTCAACCATTGGAAAAGGTATCGGAAGGGGAAAAGTCGTTGATAGAAGGCGAGCATGATATCCGAGTCCACGCCAGAGGGTGTCAGTGCTGGGGGCCTGTTGCGAGCTTTCGGTCAGCAGTCGCGTCCAAAGGTGCTGTATGAGAGCTTAGTACTCACTCTTCTTTTGGAGCTGGGGATTCCATCTTCACATCTCCAGAAGCCGGGAACTCCTCGTCGTCGTCATCATCGTCGTTGAACATATCCTCGAGTCTGACATTGGATTCAGTCGAGGTCTGGACTGTAGGGGCATCCGGCATTTCATCGTCATTCTGCGCAGAGCCAGATGATACAGAGTGAGGCATTGTGGGCGAATCTGGTTATAGGCGAAGCAAATGCTCTTTCAAGGTTCTCTGGGGCTTAATTGAACCCAAACAGGAAGGCGCGACGCGCGACGCGTGATGCCCCGTGCACGCGTCTGCCCTAAGCCCTATGTCACGTGTAGTCCCAAAATAGCAATTCTATCAATGACCGAAAACGGATGGGTTGCCTGGACATCCTCCCTTTTACTAGGGAAAGGCAGTCGCAAACCGACCGCAAGATGTTGAGGTACTACGTTCATCCCCTTGCCGCTTGCGGCCAAAATCCCTGCTGTACCTCACTCCTGTACCTCTCGTCCACCAGGACCCGTGGATGACATCCACACTTCCCTACTGTTCCAAGAAATTACGAGCGTGCAGGCTGCAGAGGTCACCTTCTTGGATTGTTTAAAGCCTTCCGCGCTGTCAATTTCTGACGGAAACCCCGTTTTTAGTTTACGGCAAAAAGCCCCATCTTAGCGCAGTGGAGGCTTGACCTAACCCAATGCTGGATTGAGATGTCCC
Source organism: Penicillium sclerotigenum (assembly GCA_928213465.1). Taxonomy (NCBI): domain Eukaryota; kingdom Fungi; phylum Ascomycota; class Eurotiomycetes; order Eurotiales; family Aspergillaceae; genus Penicillium; species Penicillium sclerotigenum. Next base: position 173,790 of record CAKMRK010001388.1, on the reverse strand, counting down.
CGTCATTGATTACAGTTGTCTATTCCCCGATGGGTCACATCCGAATAAGTCCCTCAAAAAAGATGTTTTGCGAGCCTACTGCGATCGTCTTACTCCGGGAATACTTCGGGTTCACTCATACATTCTTTCAAAGTGACACCCACCAATGGAACGCCCCTACACTCACTTGGATTCCATTCCCACATTCCAGAGAGCTCAGGAAGCACACCCATTCGTACTCGGGGATTTTTGACTGCTTCTGGTTGGCTTGTTTAGCGTTTTCACTGCGAGGCCATTGGTCTCCGTGGCCTTTCCACTCCTAATCAGAGGAGCCTCGTCATATCAATTGTGGTCCCGTTCGAATATGATCGCCCAGCCACCACACTTTCGACTACCTCCGGGTCCGGAGGTGTGTTGTGGATACTTCCCCGCTAACACTGTATATCCAGCATCGTCCATGTGCTGGCCATATAATCCAAACCAGATATTCTTGAACAATCGTTAAGCGATTTCCTCCGTCGAAATGAAGCAATGTGCGGTCACACCAGTAATCTGCTCACAACTTTTGCGGATTGTGAGAGACTCTGCCAACTACCCAGCTCCTTGTTTCCGCATTAGGTTACTCTAGTGGATGAAAATGGAGACTATCTCCACTACTTACTCCAATGATACTCCAGTCTGTCACGTTTGCATCTGAGTTCGCCATATGAATGTATCATTGCATAAAATTCTGTCCAATGGCCTCACATTTGTGCCTTTGCTATCTGTAGTTGATCTATCCTAGGACCTGCATTCGGCCTCATGTGGTGACATGCGAATCAGGTCTACCTTTCTGTCCTGGACACGACCGTGGCACCCATATCCGTCATGACTTGGAACCAGTCTGCTCAAACAGGGCATATAAGATCCTTCATGTCTGTCCATCTTTCAGACTTTTTATCATCATCTCTCCACTCGTTGATCTTTACAAGTTTGTTTGTTAAGGCTTTGATTTCTCGAAATGATCAACTCCGTTGCTCTTCTGGCTCTTGCCAGCCCAGCCTTTGCTGGTATCATGCAGGCTCGCGGCGGGACCGCCGCCCAGAGCTCTGCTGCTGTTGCTGCCCCTGCTCAGGCTGAGGGCTGGGGCGAGAGCTGGTCCAAGACGGCCACCCACGTCTCAACTACCGACTCCTGGAGCAAGTCCACCGAGTCGTGGACAACCCCGTGTACCACCTCGACAACCACCACCCCGGTGCACCACACCACTACCACCCCGGTGCACGAGCATAGTACTACTACCCCGGTGCACCACACCACCACCACCACCCCGGTGCATGAGCATAGTACCACTACCCCAGTGCATAAGCATACCACCACTACCCCAGTGCACAGTAACACCACCACCCCGTGCACCACTTCGACCACCCCGGTGCACACCACCACCATCCCGGTGCACAGCAACACCACCACCATCCCGGTTCACAGCAACACCACCACCCCATGCACCACCACAGTGCACCCCACTACCACCCCGGTGTATGAGCACACCACCACCCCGGCGAATGGAGCCACCACCACCAAGCCACACGTCCCTGTGAAGCCTGGCACCACCAAGACCCTCACTTATGTGACCACCACCTGCCCTGGTAAGCTCTAACATCTCTACCAACTCATTAGCACTTGAACCACATATTCTAACAATACTTTCAGTCACCTCGTCTACCATCACCTCTGGCTCTAAGACCTGGACCGTCCCCGTCACTGGAACAAGCACTATCACTATTACTAAGACTACCGTCTGTACCTTGTGCGATGAGCAGCCTGTGACCTTCCACAACGCTACTCAGCCCGCCACCGGAGGCCCTACCGCAGGCCCTACCGCCCCCGTTGTGAAGCCCACTGGAGATGTCGTGATTCCCTCGAAGCCCGCTGAGACCAAGCCTATTGAGACCCAGCCTGTCGAGACCAAGCCTGTCGAGACCCAGCCTGTTGAGACCCAGCCCGTCGAGACCCAGCCCGTTGAGACCAAGCCCGTTGAGACCAAGCCCGTTGAGACCCAGCCCGTTGAGACCAAGCCCGTTGAGACCAAGCCCGTTGAGACCAAGCCCGTTGAGACCAAGCCCGTTGAGACCAAGCCCGTCGAGACCCAGCCCGTTGAGACCAAGCCTGTTGAGACCCAGCCCGTCGAGACCAAGCCCGTTGAGACTAAGCCTGCTGAGACCAACCCCGCCGTCCCCGCTCAGTCCCAGCCCGCTGTCTCCAACCCCGCTGTTCCTGTTCAGTCCCAGCCCGCTGTTTCCCACCCCGCTGTCCCTGCTCAGTCCCAGCCCGCTGTCTCCCACCCCGCTGTCCCTGCTCAGTCCCAGCCTGCTGTTTCGAAGCCTGCTGCGACCAAGCCTGCTGAGACCAAGCCTGCCGAAACCAAGCCTGCCGAAACCAAGCCTGCCGAGACCAAGCCTGCTGCCCACCCCTCCGGCACCTCCACCCCCTCCACTCCGGAGACCCCCGAGACGCCCTCTACTCCTGAGCAGCACGGCTCCACCCCCTCCTCCAATGACTTCACCGGTGCCGCCTCCAACATCAAGCCTGTTGCTGGTCTACTTGCCGGTGTTGTTGGTCTCATGGCTCTCCTGTAAATCAGTTGAGCAGCCTTAACGCCGATTCATTTCTTGATTGAGATATGAATCCCTCTCGATTCCTGACCTCTCCGGTTCTCGTGGTGGGGATCAGAGAGATCTCATGGAATCTTGAGTACTTTTTGTGAATGTCTGGCCTATGCCCCGCTTGAAATTTCTTCTTCTGCTTTTTAACTATTAGGGCCGGAGCATTAAACGAAGAACGGTTGCTTGGTCATTTCGAGATGTTTGTCTAATTTATCAGACCTGTTTCAAATATACTAATAGTAATATATAGTTTCTATTGCTTGGATTCTTTTGCTTATTGTATGTTTTAAGATCATATTTGTCTTAAGAAAAAAAAAAGTATTTGCATTGAATCAAAAGTCAATTTATCTTGTTCCAAGAAGGAATTCCCAAGCAAACGCCTCACATTAGCCCTAAGTCTAAAGCTGTTGTATTGTGGAGATCAAATCTGACAGTCAGAGTGCGTCACTGTTATTGGCTCAACTTTCGATCTTTTAAAAAAGTGGAATTACCCCTCGAGCTACTCGATCCCACCTCTCCGTTTTCCCCGGTCTATTTATATCAACCTATTTTCACCATGAGCTGGCAAGGTGTGTAAATCTGCACAAATAAACATCCCAAAACTAAACTTGCAGTAGGCTGGGTTGATCAAACCCTGGTGGGATCTAAGAAAGTCGACAAGGCCGCTATTTTCTCATCAGCAGGCGATGCTCTACTTGCAACAAGTGCAGGATTCAATGTAAGTGTTTTCGATCACTCTTTACAGTTGAGGGCTAAGAACACCTTTCATCAGGTTCAACTAGGGGAGGTCCAGTATATGTTGAGAGGCTTTGAGGATTCAATCCCTCTCTACTCTGGTGGACTCTATGTCGCGGGGGAAAAGCTTATGGTTACCAAAGTAGATGATCAGAGCATATATGCGGAGAAGGTGAGACATTTCAATTGGGACAATAGCTGATGGATCGTTAAATCGTGAGAATTTAGGGCCAAGAGGGCGTTTGTGTGGTGAAGTCATCGCAATCAATAATTGTCGCTCATTACCCTGAAACTGTGCAACCGAGAGAAGCTGCAAGCATTGTTGGACAGTTGGCAAATTATTTAACTAGCATAGGATATTAGCTTAGGAAATCCAAGGAATGATCTGGCGTGATCTAGCGCGGTATTATTTGCTTATAAGAATGCTCTAGCTATATAGCAGGTAGCCTCCATGTCGACTTCTGGGAGCCATACAAAATTCAAGACCACTCAAGAGAACTGAAAATCTCCTTCATCTCAATCAAACCAGAAATATTCAAATCTTCCTTCGTCAGAACAGGTTCATCGGCGGTCCAGCTCTTCTCACGAGCTGTCTCCCAGAATTGCAACATAAGACCAACCTCTCGTCCCCATTTGGGCCATAGATTATCATAGTGATCAAGTGGAACTTGAATATAGTCAGCAGGCTTTCCCGAGACCTGGGACCACAGATCGACAATTTCACGAGTTGTCCTGGTCTCAGACTGCGCCAGAACAATCCTGCCAATTGTGAGCTCAGGCTGGTTGAAGATGGCGAGTGCGTAGATGCCAGTGTTGACCCTGGGGTCGCCGACTGATGTGATAGGTGTGTCATCTGAGACCGGGAAGAGTTGGACATATTTTCCGCACGTTTTCTGTATAAATTAGTACCACAATGTCTGGATTGAGGGTTCAAACCCCTACGAGAAGATTTGGGACGATCATAGGCAGAACGATATTTGTCCCGTAGTATGCGACCCAAAGGAAGGTTGTCTTGCTGAGCAGAGCTTTATCTTGTCTGATGAATTCATCGACCTTCAGTTTTCCCTCAAAGTGAGGTATAGAATGTTTGCCGCCGGAGATCTTCACATGGTCGGGAACTGTACTCCATATGAAGTGCTTTAGAGAGGAAGTCTGAGAAGCTGCCTTGGCAAGGTTGATGCCTTGTCGAGCTTCAATCTCAATTAATTCCTCCACACTCTGGGTCATGAACCCAGCCCAGTAATCAGTAACGGCATAAATGGCATATGAACCCTTTTTCTTGGTTAGCTGTTTTCTTATAAGCATATCAAGGACCTTACCTCGAATGCCTTCACTAAGCTGGTCTCATCGTTCCAATCTGCAATCACCATCTCGACTCCTTTCGAAGCCAGGGCCTTGGATGCGTCACTGTTGACATTGCGGGTAACCCCGCGAATCTTCCAATCACCAGAATTTAGGGCAGCGGCAATGACTGACCCTCCCTGGATGCCCGTGGCTCCAATAACAGTAATAAGCTTGGATTCTCTTGTCATGTTGCAATGTGGAGATAATGTACGTAAATAAAAACTAATTAGTGGGGAAGTTATAGATTTATAGGCCACAGAACACACAGTACACGTGTACATCATGCGATTGATCAATTCTTCGTACTTTGGAAAGGATCCGGCTCCGTATTCACAACAAACCGGGAGAGTTCCAAGGGGTATTGGAGCCCACTGGACTGCACTGATTGGGGAATCCACTGGGGTTTTTGTTGTCGATCGTGGCCCAGATCCCTCTCATTATGATATGTGATGGTGATACTTTGTTTTGATTCGACAGCACTTTACGCCATTAGAGACATGCCTTAGCGTGAGTGTTCTTCTCCAATCAGAAACCGCTTCCTCAAATAAAATTTTTATTTTACAATACTTTGTGCATAAGAATGTGAGACTTGACTGCTATATAAACGAAACTGCTGCACATCAACCCTTAACCATAATTAGAGAAACGAGTGACTATCATATGTGCGCAATAATCACCGTTATATAGGAATCCTTGAAGATTTTCACTGCAAGTAAAAGACCCAAGAATTCACACATGCTTTTTGTTCCCATGCGTGACGTGGTGACCGTAGAGAGGCGGGATAATCGATTCAGAGCGACCAGTTTGTTCAATGTCGTGCCGAATCCAATTTTTACCTGTCATCTTGGAGAATATGAAAGGCGCGAAAAGCCAATTGATAAGAAAAGGATAGCCTATTATAGGAAGATCATTCCCGACAATAGTCTCTGCGAAGAATGGAGATCCATCTTTCTCCAGAGAGTGAAGAAGCGCTAGACGGCAAACTGTCATCCCAAACAGCTTCACAGAGAAGGTGAACTCACTGTCGTTGAGACGATCTGCTACAGAATCCACATTGATTCCCTCGTGAAAATCGTTGAATTGTTCGGTAACCCGTGTGCGTCCGCCTTTGATAAAGCCAGTATTTGATTCTGTCAGCGGTGTCGCCGCAATATGGTCTCACCGTGGTGCCAACGGTGATAGAATGAGACAGACGGGCCATCAAACCCAGCTCCACCCAGGTTGTCGTTCTCGATTTCCAAACCACCATTGAAGCATTTCGGGTGGACAGCCATGAACCGTATCGTGCTCAACTGCTCAATTTAGAGAAATGGGTTGACATCAAACCATCTTGGACCTCTTCGTTCAAGGACCATGTGCGGCAAGACAAGCCTCACCAAGGTTGTTTCAAGGCATTCAGTGGAGTTGGATCTGAAATTACACGAATAATACATATATATATATATACATATGTAGGATGGAACTGGTGAAATAGAGGGTATTGAAACTCGGAAAATCCTTGGACCACAATGGTTATTACGGTTAGTCAGCTTGGTCCTAGAGTGAAAAAAGAGTGGATTCGTGTGGTTTTGAAATGTTTTTGTATTTTTGTACAGTGGGGACCTGTTTTGGGACCTGTTTTGTCCCTCTGTGAGTACAAAAGGGTACGGAGTAAGAGTCATACATATCTTTCATACATACCAGATACTTTCGGATTTCTGTCAATACATGTACCTTTGTGGGAATGGGATGAGATTGAATTTTACTGTATACCATGTATTATATATAGATAGTACTTCTTTAAAAAAGAAAAAAGGAAAAAGAGAAGAGCTTTAAATCTTTATAATTCTGCTTTTAAAGATGTTGCTCTAACGTGGAGAAGAATGTGTAATTTCTATACGTAAACGGATAAATTCCCTTTTGAGTTGGGCCCCAATAACCCGAAAAGTTTATTCTTGGGCTGAGTCCTTGTCGCTTATCTTGACCTCGAACTTTTTTGACCTGGATCTGGCTTGAGTACGTAGGCACGGAGAGATTCCTTCCCTTTCCTAAATATTCCCTAAGTGAGGTATAGGGTTGCATTGTTTTTTTATCTACATTATCCTCGATGGCTCTTACCCATAAAATAGCAAATAGGTTAGCCCCCCTTCCGGTTTAGCGCACTGACTTTGGTAGATGCGGGGAAATTTGTGGGGAGAACTGGAGTTGGAAACATCAAAGCCAACATAGAGGCCAACCTGGGGCCCAACCTGGGGGCCAACGTCTATCTCTTCTCTGGGCCGAGTCGTATATACTCCATACCTCTGTTGGCCGACCATCGGCGACACACCAAGACAAGCCAAGACCTGAGGAAAAGCGCCAAGAGAGCTTGGATCCCGAGTCCACACGGTTAACTTCTTTTTCATTTGACCGCATCGCCGGTCTTTAGTTTCTGGGGTTTTTGTGAACGGGACAGAATTCTCCTACCACATGATGACACACATTTTCCAAAAAGGATTCGAAATGAGATCTGCGGCCTTCCAATATTATCAATATGATTGCACTACCCATTTGATCTCAGTATGTTTTTTGTTCAGTGTCTTCATCAGATGCGTTCCAACACAACATACTCTCAATGCCAAGACGGTCGGTTTCTCTGTGAAAATTTAGAGATTTCGGAGACCTTTCAAGCCCGGAGGAAATTCGGCAAAACCATTTGAGCACCTCCCCGTAAATTGGGCTGGGAAATGAGGAAATCTACAATTAAAGTATGGGGCCTGTACCGATGTACAAAGTAGGTATGGCTTGCAGGGATATTAGCGCGGAAACTTGTGGCATCGAAAAGCTTTTGATTGGCCCAACCAACGCTACCCGCGCTTGGCGTGGGGTAAGGGCTGGACGCTTGGATACATCGCCCAATCACTTCAACTCTCCAGGGCCATCCCTGCATCCCTCACCTGGTGGCTCTAGAAATGCTGCCGCGGAGAAGACCGTGAGGATTATGCCAAGGTGTTCGGAATCCTTTGAGTCTTGGTGAGGCATATATCTGCAATTCTCCGGCGTCATCGTCCATTGATACCCATGCAAATTTGACCCGCAGAGCTCTAGAGGCATTTGGCCCGTTCATCGGCATTCGTTTCCTTGTTGGGGTCGGACGAAGCTGTGAGATCATCGTCCATGTGGTTTCACATGGTATATCACTTGAGAATAAAAGTCAAACTTCGCCGTCACTATGTTTACAGGCTCTATGGGATGCTTACCTGGATTGAATAGTGGTTTACGGTGGGAATGATATCAAAAGAACCTTTCATGCCACATTTCTACTTCTTTAAACTTAATTGTCCTCGCCTGAGTATCGGGGAATTTAGGAACACGTGGATTGGCTGAATGTTCAAGACCAAGACTCGGCGCAAGCAAGCCTTGGGCCACCGTATGAGCCCCTCGTGATGCATGATTAGAATTTAAAAGATCATCCATGCCCGCTCTTGAATGAAACTCCCTCCCTCACAGTATTCTCTTCTCTCGTCTGCGACTTCCAGCCTCGAAGACCTCTACTGAGCCCATCGCATTCACTCGAGACTTGCTCTCTCGAGCCTTGCGGCGCTGCCACATCGTCTCTTATACAGGTTCCTGACCACTATCCAGGGCTGACCTGTATATTCCTTTCTTCACAACCCGTCTAGAAACAATAAATAACATCATTCATCATGGCGGGTGGTGCTGCTATCAACATCTTCAAGTTCAACACAGGCAGTTTGCCCAAGGAGACACTCAATGCGAAGCTATGGTTCGCCGTCTTTGCATTTGGCCTCATGGGTGCTGCCCGCGGTGTCGACGAGGGTCTCATCACCGGTGTCTTCAACTCCCACGCTTTCAAGCGGTCTGTCGGTATTGATGGCTTCGCGAAGGATGAGCTCGCTAGTATCAAGGGTACTATTTCCTCCATGGTTCAGCTCGGCAGTGTCGCCGGTGCTCTGTTGTAAGTCTTGCTATTGGAACGCATCGTCTCTGTTTTTTACGCCGCAAGAACCGTTGCTAATCATGGTTGAATAATAGTGCTTTCATTGTTTGTGATCGTATCGGTCGTGTTTGGGCTACTCGCCAACTCTGCTGTCTCTGGATTCTCGGCATCGCTATATTTATTGGGAACAACGGCAACATGGGTGCCGTATACGCTGGTCGCTTCATTGCTGGTCTTGGTATTGGACAGACTTGTGTCGTCGGTCCTATATACCTTTCTGAAATCTCCCCCGCTCCCATCCGTGGTCTCTGTACTTGTATGTTTACTGGTGCTGTGTACCTGTGAGTTCATATTCCCCCTCCCCTGCTTCCCTATTGCCTTGCCTTCCGATGCTAATCCTAAATCCAGCGGTATTATGATCGCCTATTTTGCCAACTGGGGTACCCAGATTCACATGCCGGACACCTTCAACCGCTGGGTAAGTGTTCCACTAATAATTGCCATGTTGAATTGGGCTAACACGTCCTCCCATACAGGCTGTCCCCACTTCAATTCACCTTATGTTCGCCGGCATCATCTTGATCCTCACTTTCTTCCAACTGGAGTCCCCCCGCTTTTACATCAAGCAGGGCAAGCGCGAGAAGGCCCTGGAGGTTCTCTGCAAGCTCCGCGGCCTACCCGCCGACCACCCCTACGTCCTCGACGAGATCACCGAGATGGACGTAGCCTTCCAGGAGGAGATGGAAGCCACCCTCGGCATGGGCTGGAAAGGCCTGCTCAAGGAGATCCTAGGCATCAAACGCAACGCCTACCGTCTGTTCCTAACCAACCTCGCGCAGAACATGGCCTGCTGGTCCGGTGGCTCAGCGATTACGGTGTACGCGCCGGATCTGTTCGCGCTGGTCGGCATCACGGGCCAAGAGCAGTCCCTGTTCTCGACGGTCGTGTTCGGTATCGTCAAGTTCGTCGCAGCCATCATCTGCGCTCTCTTCCTGGTCGATATGGCCGGTCGTAAGCGCTCTCTCGTTATCGGAATTGTTCTCCAGAGCATTGCCATGTTCTACATTGCCATCTTCCTCAATCTCGTCCCCATCGCCGAGAACCCGGACTTTGTCCCCACCCAGGCGCAGAACCGTGCGTCCACTGCCGCTATCGCCTTCATCTATATCTCGGGTGTCGGTTGGGCGTTGGGATGGAACAGTGGTCAGTACCTGTTGTCCTCGGAGCTCTTCCCTCTCCGTATTCGTGGTATCTGCTCCTCCATCACAATGGCTATGCATTTCATCTGCCAGTATGCTGTCAACCGCGCCCTGCCTGAGATGCTGCTCGAGGATCGGGGTCTCGGCCCTCATGGAACCTTTTACTTCTTTGGTGTCATTTCCGTTCTTGGTGGCTTCTGGGTTTGGCTCTTTGTGCCCGAGGCTGCTGGTCGTAGTCTCGAGACTATCGATAAGATGTTCGACCTTCCCTGGTACAGGATTGGTCTCTATGGAAGGAAGTTTGCTGAGGAGTATGACCGCGAACAGGAGCAGATTTATCGCAATGAGAAGAGGGATGCAGGAGTTGTTGTCTCTCACAATGAGAACGCCTAGTCTTTTTCGGTCAACAAAAATGGTCTGTTTCTTGGAGAGATAGGTCTAGCACATATTTGTCAGTTCTGGATATATATATAGCCGTTTTAGAACTTATTGGAGATAACTCCAGCATCAAGCAGCGGAGATATTCCATGAAAACTGCTGAAAATTTTTGATATACACCTATTGATGACGCTGCAGTGGAGATGAACATATATATAAAGAATTTGGTTCTGAACTCAGATTTCGGTAATAAAAAACAGACACATTTATATAAGAGAGAGAAAACAGTAAAAATGTTTTCAACATGTCTATACTACAACAAAAGACATTCTCGGCGGGCACCACTGAACCTTACCGGCCCAGTGTATTCCCCAACGCATTTTGTTTCTCATGCCAGGTCCCAGATCTACCGCAAGCCCTGCAGCTCCTGCTCAAGTTCTGCCTTGACAATCTCCTTAACACCCTGCCATCCGGCACTCTCGCCGACGGGGGTAACCCGACTCTCACGCTGCTCCAGACCAATGAACTCCTGGGGCAAGATCTCGGTAAAGTTATAACCGTCCTCCGAGCGCAGAGCAAGGTCGACAGCGTTAGCAAACTTAGCCGGGTGGGCAGTGGACAGCGAGATATGGGTAGCATCCGGGTTACGCGCCAAAGAGCGGCGGGTAGCAGCAACACCAACAGCAGTGTGGGGGTCAAGGATGTAACCACCGGTCTTGGAGCTCTTGGCAGAGCCGGGACCGAGACCCTTAGGGAAGGAAGTCTTGTAGATATCACGGATCATAGCGATAGTCTCCTCGTTGCTAACGCGCTCACTCTCGAAATCGACCTTGGCGGCTTCGAGGACGGCGCTGGGGACTTGGAAGCCGCCGTTCGTCTTGAGCTCGTTGAGCCACCCGCTGACGCTCTCGCAGGCGTGCTTGCGGCGCTCGGCTTCGGCGCCATTGGCGGTTTGGTAGGAGAGGAACCAGAGGAGACGCTCGAAGTTGCTGCTGACGAGGATGTCCATGGCAGGGCTGTGGGTTTCCTTCACGCCGTGGTCGACGGAGGAGTCGAGGGCCTTCTTTGTGTAGTGGCCGCCGCTGCGGAAGAAGCGGTCGAGGATGTCGTTTGCGTTGGTGGCAATCACCAGCTTGTTGATGGGGAGGCCCATCTGCTTGGCGAACCAACCAGCGAGGATATCGCCGAAGTTGCCGGATGGGACGACCACTCGGACCTTAGAATCCTTGTTGAACGAGGCGGTCTTGGTGAGGGAGAAGTAGGAGTAGAAGAAGTAGGTGATCTGGGCCAAGATTCTGGCCATATTAATGCTGTTGACGGCGGCGATGTTGTGGGTAGAGTTAAGGTCCTCATCGGCGAAGAGCGATTTGACGATATCCTGGCAGTGATCGAATGAGCCGGCCACGGTGAGGTTGTGAACATTAGGATCCAAGATAGTTGTCATTTGCTTTTCTTGGATAGGCGAGACTCGGCCTCCATCAGGGAAGAGAATGAATACCGAGACATCCTTCTTGCCGCGAAGTCCGTAGATAGCAGCTGAACCGGTGTCACCGCTAGTAGCACCGACGACGGTAAGGTGGTGTCGGTCCTTGCCAGTCTTTCCAGCATTCTTGCGAACAAGGAAATACTCGAACAGGTTTCCGAGGAAACTTAGCGCAACATCCTTGAATGCAAAGGTCGGGCCATGGAATAGCTCTAGCAAGTAGAGGTTCTTTTCGAGGAGGACGGAAGGAGTGCGCTCAGGGTGGCGGAAAGTTGAATAAGACTTATAGATAATGTTCTTAAGATCTTCGCGAGGAATCTCGTCGGTAGAGATATAGAGCGACATGATTTCGAGCGCCAAATCCTCGAAGCTCAGATCGCGCCATTCTGTCTCCCACGATTTAGGAAGGGATGGGATTTCTTCTGGGATGAAGAGACCTCCGTCCGAGGCCAGGCCTTGAAGAACAACATCTTCGAAGGTTCTCTAGAGAGAGAAATGGGTTAGTAACATGTTTGCGATGGATTGGAACAGTCTTTCGTTTTTGACTCACCCCGTACTCAGCACCACGGGTGCTTAGATATTGTTGCGAAAGTGTAGGAGACATGGTGTGACTGTCAATTGACTCAACAGAAATTCCTTGAAGCCAAAGTAAAGAAGAAGAGGCGGAATGATTCATCCCACCGCGGGGGAAATCTGAGTGTCCCAGAATGGGTTAGCGCCTCCGAGAACGGCGTTCACGTGCGTGACTTGATTGGCTCTCACATATATCCTGTTTCGAATCCCCTGCATCCTTAGACTTCATGGACACATCTCTATATTTGAATCATGCTCTAAGGTATAGTCATCTAGTTACAGACAATTACTCATTGACCAGCACGTATCTGTAGCGGGCCTTTCCATCCTCCATATCCACAATCGCCTTATTCGCATCCTTCATCGGGATCTCCTCGACCCACGGGCGAATTCCTTTTTCAGCAACAAGCTGAAACATCTCCCGGATCTCGCTAGGGCTACCAACGAGGGAGCTCTGCAGCTTCAGCTGACGCATCAAGCTTCGAACAGGAGCGAACAAGCCACCATCCTCAGGAAGACCGACTTGCACAAAAGACCCACCAGTCTTCAGCAGACCCAGGTAATCGTTAAAAGGCATCTTAATAGACGAGACCGTCGAAATAATCAAATCCAACGAGCGGGCATTAACCGTAGCCCACTCCGGCTCATCATCAGTCGCAATATAAAGATCCGCCCCCATCTTCAGCGAATCCTCCTTCTTCCCCAGCTTTCGCGAGATGGCAACGACCTTATCAGCCCCCATGGCCTTGGCAAACAGCAAGCCAAAGTGACCGAGTCCTCCAACACCAATGATTCCCACGCGCTTGCCAGGACCACAGTTATTGTGCTTAAGTGGGCTGTAGAGGGTGGCACCGCCGCACAGCATAGGCGCAGCATCAGCCGACGAGATGGCATCGGGGATCTTGATAGCAAAGTGGGCAGGCACCCGGTGGTATCGCGCATACCCGCCGTACGACTTGCTGCCGTCGTAGTGGATACTGTTGTACGTGCCAACGACCTTCTTGCTGCAGTAGTTCTCTTGGCCGGAGGCGCACTCCTCGCAGTCGCCTTGGCGGCCAAGACAGGACTCGCTCTGTGCGCCGACTCCAACACGGTCGCCGAGTTGGATGTCGGATACCTTGCTACCCACGCGCACGACTGTGCCGACAATCTCGTGGCCCACGCAGCAGGGGTAGGCGGTGGGTCTCTGTGGCGAATGTTAGTTTTTTTTTTTTCTTTCTTTTTGATATACAAATTATTGTATAACGTTGTAAAAGTATCAGCGAGTTTTCCCATATTGAGATCTCGCTGACGCGCAAAATGTAAAACGTACCCAGCCACTCCGGAGAGTATGTAAATCAGAACCACAGATACCGCAGTGAGAGACTTTGATATCAACGTCGGTCTCCTCCCACTCTTTCGGCTGGAATTCTTGCCAGACCATCTTCCCCTCGGCTGAACTAGGGTCAAGACCCATCCAGCCTTCGAATTTGTAGTCTGTTTGCGCCATTTTGTAAATCAGGGGAAATGTTCACTGCATTCTTCTTTCCCGGGGGTCTGCCCCATTTATATCCAAGCGGGACAGGTGCCGAGTCCCACTCGGTTTTGCAGACTCTTAAGGCTAGAAATTTCGGTTTGATGAATAATTGGTAAGCAGCTTTCTCAATGGGTCCGTCGAGAGTTTGGACTTGCAAGGGCCTATAGAGTGTGTGTGGTGGTTATCTAATTGGAGTCGGTGTTTCCCAGAAGTTAGGATTGCTAGGTCCATACTAGACTTATAATATGGAAAAAGCTATCTTCTACAATCATTTAATTCATGTACAAAGTACATAGAAATTCGTCATTTTAAGGGTCTTGTTTTTCTTTCTTTGGTGGAGCCGTGGCATCCATCGGCCGAGAAAAATCGGAAGTTCGCATCTCATCGGGATCTGAGCCTTTTAGCATCGGGACTCCGACAACATACATACGGCTAGGTAGTAGGTACCAAGGTATGTTGACTAGGTATGTTATAGAAGTTTCTTGTCTGATATATATCAAATGCACTACAAGGCTTGGCTGCATGGCCAAGACATGCCTAATCCATCTCCAAAAACACAATAGAAGAAATTGATATTCGACGTAGAAATGTACAGGCCTTTTGAAGTCCGTTTGGTAGAGATGCAAGCAAAATTAAACAAGTAAAAGAAAACACCAATCTATTTCGTTCGGTTCAGATTCTCGCTTGCGAAAACACCTGGATATAACATCAGCCGGTAGGGTCGGCTAGACACATCATCAATATCATTGCTCTAGAAGAGCGACAAGATGTCGTCGTTGGATTTCTTAGACTGGGTATTTTGGGAAGGACCCGCATTACCGGAGAGGTCAAGGCCAGAGAATCCGTTCATGAGATCACCGCTGTTGGCACCACCTGACGAGGGCTGGGCGGTACCGGAGTCTCCGAACACGCCCAAGAGGTCATCCAGGTTGTTGCTTGCTTGCGCTGTCGGGGTACCAACTGCAGGGGACGCTACCCGTACGGGTGTGCCAGCCAGACCCTCCAGGCCGGACATCCCGCGGGCAGGCTCGGTTTGTGCAGAAGCAGGAGCACCGCCGTCGAAATCAATGTCCAGCAAGTTCTCGACGTTGTTTTGCGCCTGCGCAGGGGCTGTGGTGCCGCCAGCGGCAGCAGCAGCAGCCGCGGCCAATGGGTTCTCGCGCGCGTTCTGGATTTGTTCCCTGTGGATTGGTTAGCAAATGTTTGACGAACACAGACTATTGAATACGTACTCGATAGCAGCGCGCATGACGGCATCGGCGCCAAACCGACCGTGGCCGACAAACTGCTCGGGGGGCTTGTGGTAGACGGAAGAGAGAGTAGACAGTTCGGAAAGGAGTTGGTCGAGGAGTGCTGGTGGCAGTGAGTGGATGGTGGTGACAATAGGGGGCTTATCCGATAGCACGATGTTCTTTGTCGCGTTTGAATCGCTGGTGTTGGACAGAAGACGCCAGTAGATATATGCTCGGTCACGAACATCTGGGTTGTCGTTCTCGGATGTCGCAGCCTGGAGGACCCGCTGCACCAGGCCCTGTGCCTTCTCGGGCCGCTTGAGGAAGAGTTTGACCACAGATGTGAGGATTTGCAATTGGGTCTACAAATAGAGGTTAGCAAATAGCGTAGGATATAACAGGAGGGCCGTGCAAACCGAAGAGAATTCTTCATTGAAACCATCCACAAAGCCACCCAAAATATCACCCGCGTTGCTAATCTTCTCGGCATACTCTCCAACAATCCAGATGAGTGCTGCTCTAGCATTGGGCTCATCCAGTTCATCAATGCACTGGCATAGAGTCGGAATGATACCTTCATAGCCAGGGTATTTCCGGAAGATGTCCTTGATGACAACGATCGCTTCCTGAACGACATAATTCACCTTGGTGTTGATTAGATCCAACAAGGTGTTAACGCACCGCTCGCTGGCGCTCTCAATCTTGATGGCAACCTGGCCGATGGCCCTGACAGCCCGGCGGACAAAGTCCATATCGACTTCAAGAGCATACTCCTTCAACTCGGCGAGGAGCTGGTCCACATTGCGGTCGTTCGCTATGCGCACCATAATCTCAAGTTTCTGGAACTTAACATATGGCGGGTCATTGTATTTGCAGAAGAAAACACGGAGTTCCTTGTTCAGAATGCCAGGCTCCTTCTGCAGCAAAAGGTCGATATTTCTTAATGCAACATATTGCACTTCGGGGGCTGACGAAACCAATGTAACTATATGAAATTAGCAAAAAAATAAGTGTAATGAGAGCAGCGAGGGAGCATACCCAATGGTGGGGCCATCTTTTTTAGGTAGTTCTTTGACAATTCAGGGTTGACATTCTTCATATGTAAGAACACAGCCTTGACTGCCGCAAGAACCACACCAGAATTAACATGCTGGAACTGAGGGGCGACTCGTTCGCAAATATGCTCCGACTCCTTCACGTCGGTGGTTTTATACTCAGCCAAAGTTGAGAGAATAGTGACGCGCCCCCATTCCGTGCACTCGTTCAAAGCCATAAGCATCTTCCGTAGAGTGTTACTAGTAATCTGCAGAGCCTGTGTCTCGGGTGCCGTGTGATGAATCTCCTGAAGTGCGGTCACCGAATTGGCGACGACCATGGGGTTGGGGTCTCCAATCATCTCCTGGAGCGTCTCCAAAAATCCGTTTTCGAGGGCCATTGCCGGGTTTAGATCGAAAAGCTTGGCCACGCAGATTGCAGCGGTCTTGCGGACATATGGTGACTCGTCTCGAAGGGTTTTGCGCAGTGGTTCTTCCATGTAGTCCACCATCTTCTCCACCCGAATACAACCCATTGTTCGGATTGCCAGCGCACGAATCAGTGGGTTGGGATCTTCCGAGTCTTGCACAAAGGTGTTCACGGCGAGAATACATAGATCAGGGTGCGATTTGGCGTAGTTCCTGAAAGTGAGATTCGACTGATTAGCATACGTAGCCGCCTTCAGTTGTACTATGGTACCCACATAAGGTAGAGGTAGACCAATTTCTTCTGCTCAAGGTCGGCTGTAGCAATATTCTTGAGAACATCCGGGAACAGGGCCGAAACATCCTTTCCTAGGGTCATGGCCATGATTGTCTTTTGAATGGATTCCTTCCTGTTGCGTTGTCAGCCATACCACGTCTTTGCTATATACTACCAGGCCAGCCTGAAAGCTTCACTGCTATACATACCGTTCATAGGCATACTGGGAACTGTAAGAATAGTTAATATCGTCTGTCATTCGCTATGGCGAGGTAACCAGCAGATAGTGGAGGGGGCCGCATACACAAGTCCAGCTCGCAATTCAAACGTCTCTCCTTTCCGAGGCACCGCAAAGGCGCCGCGGATCTTGTTCATCGCCATGGCGAAGTTGTATAAGCTTCAGCAACGACTAGGTCGTGCCTCCGCCTAGAGATATAGGGGATGGGAGTGAGAGTCGAGTAGCGTTGGGCGACTGCGGGGGATTGGGAGCTTCACGGTCGCGCGAGGCCGGGGAATGGAATATGTCGAGATTGTTCGTCACTTTGTCCGCAAACACAAAGAGGTAGGTGAACAATCCGGGGGTGGGGAGATTTCGAGGAAGAATGGGGGAAGAGAAGGAGAGAAAGGATGTTTCGGACGATCAAAAGTTGTCCACAAATGGTGGCTTCTGGACCTCTCCCGCGCTACGGTCATCAACTCTCTCTCTCTTCTTTATATCGTCCTTTAATCCAGATCATCGCTGTCCTAATGGTGCGATTTATTCTACATCTACCAGAGTGCCAAATTGCTAAGACTAACACATCTGCAGGCTAACCTCCCTAACTTGCGACGCCTCTTTGTCGAGGCTAGAACGGAGGCGGAGGAGAACGAGTACTCGCGAAAGGCTGTATGTCATTGGACCAACTCGTGTTAGTTCGATCATACTAACAAGTGTAGTTCTACAACCTTGTCCTCTTCATCTCTTCTGTTGCCATCTTCAGCTTGACTGCCCAGCGCATGAGTGGATCGAAAGCTGGGCGATGAAGGAGACCCCTATCGCCCATATACTTGGGATATTATGAAGTATAAAGTGACATGAACGCATAACCCGATTTCCTGGCAGCCCAGCCGGTCCAACGAACTCATTAATTACGAACCCTATACTATCCATCAATCAGTCTCTTCCCCTTCACTCTCTAAGAACGCAAGCGACTGTCGCCCCCGAGCTAGTCTACGCCTAGGCTTCCCATCCTCGTCGTTCTCCTCGTCACTCTTAGCGCCCCATTGTTTTGCGCCTTGCTGGATCTGCTCTAGGTCTGCTTTCAGCTCCCGTTCTTCGCGGATTTGGTTCGCCTTCTCTTGAGATGGCCGGCCAGTCATTCCAGCATCCTCCAGCATCCCCTTGAGATGCTTGATTTTGGCTTTGGGGGTGTCATACGGTGCCAGCTCTTTACCCCATAGCTTGCGGATCCCACATTTGATGAGCCATCCTTGCAGTCGTTTGATTTCCGCCTGGTCCGGGCTGATATCCGCGTCCTTGGCTTTGGGAGCTTTCTTCGTCTTGGTCGCAGTTCCCCCAGTGCTTTTCTGTCGCTTGCGTGGTGCCCTAGGCTGAGGCTCTTCGTCAAGCACCACCGACATCTCGCTTTCTGAATCATCATTGGTATCTCCAGTCTTTTTGGCGACATCTAAAGCGCCATCGGGAACATCGGATGCATCTACTGTGGGTTTTGGTACGGAGGGCTTCTTCAACGGTGACCGCTTCACTAGCGCTTTCGATCGTTTCTTGGGCTTTCTGACATCGTCACTCTCATCGCCGGAGAAATCAGAGCCATCAGACATGTCTTTCTTAGGGTTCCGTACCGGGAGCTTTTTCGCTGGTGACTTTTTTATTGGCGCTTTCGATCGATTCTTCGGCTTTTTGACCTCGTCGCTCTCGTCAGATGACAGGGGCGATACCTCATCCTCCACATCGGATACCGGCGTCCTAGTCCTCTGGCGCTTTCTAGGCTTTGGCGCGGTCTTGGATTTTGTTCGCTTCGCAAGAACAGTAGGCTTGGGCTTTGGGGAAGGGGAGGGGGACTTTTCGGAGGCTTGGGATTGTGGATTTTGTATTGCCTGGTCTTGTACTTCCTGTAAAGGCATCGCAATCAGTGTCTTTCCCTCTGAAGCTGCTGAAGGAGCGCTGTAAATGCAAACAAAGACTCACCACCTCATCCTTAATTATATTTTCACTCCTTGCTTTCCAGTCACCCATTGATTTAAAGTACCCCGCTGTAAGACCTAGAGTATTCTCCGCGGCAAGTCGCACGCGCTTCACGGTCAATTCCTCCATATTCCCCGATTTGAAGATTTTAGCCACTTGGTCGCGAAGGCCCTTCTCAAGAATCTGGTCAGAGGGAATGCTAGGCATCTCACCCTCAGCTTCAGACTCAGAGTCGGACATTGTATACTTCGGTGGCATGTTTAATGTTTATATTGCCCTGTGGAGATTGAAAACAGGTTAATGGTGTAGGAGTGAACTCGCATGAATTGGCCAACTTCTTGGACGATATGCGGATAAATAGGGATCAAATAGCAAAGTAATGGAAGAAGGAAGTTCGTGCATTTCAATCAAACTGCGACTGAGCGCGTCTGGGTCAGGAAGCATGGCGGGAATGGCTGACAAAGCGGGATCGAGATTGATAGGCGCCGTGCATTTCACTTGTATGTCATTCGCGACTCTTGCTCTTAAAGCTCAGCTTCTGGATTTTCGATATATCCAAGCTTATTGATCCTAAGGATCTTGCTCAGTTCTTTTTAAGCGTCTCTTTGCTGACTGCTGCGCCAAATATCATTACCGCTTTGTCACCTCCGGTGTCTCTCCGCAATTTATTAGAAATCAACCCCAATCACTTTCACGACTGCTAATCTCAATTACTCGAGCAATCCAAATATCTGCAACTGAAAACCATGTCCTCAATTCCACCGGAGCAAGTCAATAGTCAATATCAGGACGCAACGTCTATATTCAACCAGAAAACCCCCGCGACATCAGCAAGCTCCTCCAAGCCCGCCGGAGACGATGACTCGAAAGCCCCATTGCCAAAAGGCGTAGTCCTCGACAAAGACGGAAAGCCGTACGTATCTACGAATTCAAACAGCCCGACTCCCTCACTCTACCCTGTGAGCCGGGTCTACAGAACAAGCTAACATACTCCGCAGCTGCCGCACCTGCACCTCCGTCGCCTCATGGCGAGCATTGACCAAGCAAGCCGACCTCAAAAGCGCAAACTCCACCGCATTCTCCACCTCAAGCACAGGCAAAATGACGACTTCGACGGCCGCCCTCGCCGCCGCTGCAACCCCCTCCCCCAGCGAAACTCCTTCAGACTGCCCGCCAGACGTCGAAGAGCTAGGTCGCTCAACATGGACTCTACTGCACTCGATGGCAGCTACATACCCCGAAAAGGCAAGCGCGGAACACCAGGCTAATATGAGCGGGTTCTTGAAGTTCTTCTCGAAGCTGTACCCGTGCTGGGTGTGCGCGGATGATTTCCAGACATGGATGGCGCATCCAAGTGGACGGAATCAGCCGAAACTAGAGAGTCGGAAGGAGTTTGGGTGGTGGATGTGTGAGGCGCATAATGAGGTTAATCGGAAGCTCGGGAAGAAAGAGTTTGATTGTCGGCTTTGGGAGGAGAGATGGCGGACTGGGTGGAAAGATGGTCGGTGTAATTGAGCTGTATGTTTATAGTGTTTTTGTTGGAGTGGTCTGCTCTCTACTCTTCGGTTTGGACATCTCCCTTGTACATTAGATATGCATATTTGGCGAATCAACATGGATTGTACTTTCTTAACTACTTCAACAACCTTCAATGATAGGTCAGAGTCTCACCCTCAAAGATACACAGTGACGCGGCAAAAAGTATTCACACCCCTTGAGACCCACCCTATCACACCGCCCGTACATCGGCTCTACCGCCTACGAAACGCTCACCCAAGCCGTGCTATAAAGCGCCCAAAATATCTGAAGCATCCATCAAAAATCTGCTCTAGAATTTTGAGGCTCTTTCCTATCCAGCGGGGTAGTTTTTAGCATGATAGGTAAGCCATAATAGCTACCTAGCAAATCTTGGGCGGATAATTTGTCCAGCAGAATCTTATGATGTGGGGCTAAGGGTGCTAACACTTTTGCTGCATCACTGTAGTTCTGGAACATCTGGCGGGTTCCTAGAGTTGAAGCTACCAGGGGAAGCAGACTACAAAATCCTGCGACTCACCTGTTTCCACTGTGTGAACCCCAGTGAGAAGGATCTGGCGCCCGGCCTCGGGTTAGGGAGTGGCGCCGAAACGGTATCGAGCCAGGTGATGCGATGAGGATAGAACTTCAGGTTGAACACCCTAGTGCCATGGCACTCGAGGACAAGATCGTATCCCTAGAAAGCGAAATCCGGTCAATCGAACAGAATGAGCAGTACATCGAATTCTGCGAGTTGGAAAGCGAGGATATCGAGTTTGTATTAGGTCGACGTGCGGGCAATATCAACCAGTCCACTAGAGACACGACTTGGGTTACACACAGAAGAGAGAGCTGTTGGACAAAACATGTTCGCATACAAACTAGATCGCTAAGCAATTATAACCTTGGATACAAAAAGACATCTAGACAAGGGGACTGTGTGCAGGAAGTTTTGTCTTTCTCCCAACCGAAAAAATATGAAAAGCGCCGCCAAACACAACTTCTCCTCGTGCAGATGAAAATGTACCCATTTGTAACCTCGTTTCAGGAAGAAGAGAAAAAAAGGCAGAAAACCGTTATGCTTCGTCATGGGGCAATTAAAATTGACTGGGGACGAACAGGCGCAGGCCGCTGGCCGGGGCACCAATCTCCGTAACATTTGATATCCGGTCGACACTTCCCTTGTACTGGGGGTGGTATTTGGCACCGGTGAAGGGGTCTGAGACACTGGGAGAGCCGCTGTAGATAGGAGTGTAGGAGGCAGCGCAGATGTCGAACTCGGCGAAGGGGTCGAAGTCAATGTCGATTTGGTCTTGAGGGTTGCGTTCGCATTGAGCTTTGATTTTCTTGGCCTATTTCTCATGGTTAGTATTGGTGTATCTCATGTTGAAGATTCAATTCTAAGAAAAGCATTACCTGTTCCAAAAGCTTAGCGGAGCCCCCATTAGCCAGCATCCGGTTGGCAAAGTTCAAGGCGGAGCCGTAGTTCTTGTTGGCAAAGGCCAACTTCATAGCAGCCATCAATGCTAGTTGTCGGTGAGCGACCTCGAGCTTGGGGATTGTGAAGTAGGCAGACAGCTCAAGGCTGCGCTTCAGGCCCTCAGGGGAGTCGGTGGAGAGAGTACGGCGCTCAAGCTCGATTGACATGGCAAGAATGTACTCCCGAGCAGTGGCAATGATCTTCTTTGCCTCCTCCACTTCCGCTTCAGATGACACGGTATTAACGAGAACAGTGTGGAGAATGCGCTTGAAGGTTGCTACACCATCCTCCAATTTGTTGGACCGCATAGCGGCATAACCCTCTTGCAGGTCAACGCTGGCAACTGTCTCTAGGTCCCGGGGGATGATGGGAAGCATCTTCCGGGAGTCAGTCTCGTCGACGGTCCGGCGCACATAGTTGACCAAAGGTGGCAGGCCAGCAGACGCCGGGAGATAGGTCTTAGACGCCTTGTAAACTTCGAGGAAGCGAGCCTTGAGAGGAGCGAACTGAACAGCACCAACTTGACGGTTCAAGAGCTGCATCGCAGTGTCGAAAGAGCCAGCGGCGACGTGATCGGCAGCCAGCGGAGAATTACGAGCCCACAAATCGGCCTCAGAACTGCCCGCGCCAGCTTCAGCGCTTTCCACGTTGACGAAGTCAACCTCTTCCTCAACATTAACATCATCACCCATATCCCACCCAGATACTTCCTCTTCATCCTCATCAAGGGTTTCCCGGGCGACAGCAGCTTCTTGCTCCTCTTCCTCAATCTCGAACCCTTCAGCACCAGCCTCTTCATCGGCGGCACCAACCTCTCCGAGAAGCGCCTTCTCGAAGGAGGAGTGACCGGCAGCCTTAACAGGCCAGTTGGATTTGAAAGTGGGCACGATAGGGTGAGGGACCTTCAGAGGTTGCTCGAGTGTAGGTAGAACGATCTGATCTTCGGTGAGACCAACAGCTTCTAAAATGGACTCGGCCTCTTCAATCAGACCATGTGACTTGGCAGTGAGGTAGGCAAGAGGGTCTGGGAAAAATTAGTATGAAAGAAACGATTACAACCGGGTTTAATACATACACAAGTCAACTTCCTTGAACATTTGGATGCGGTCCTCAACATCCCCACGATAGACAGCATTCTGGAAGCGAGAGGTGAAGTCGCCACGGTGTTCGGCAATCTTAGCCATACGAGAAAGCTTCTCCTGGTCGCCGGTAGAGAGGTAGAGGAAAGAGAGCTTGTCGAAGTTACGCTGCTTTTGGTAAGTCATTTCGACGATCTGGTGGTTACCGTGAGCCAATGCTTCAGCTCCAAGTCTGCTCCAGAAGTTGGGGCGGTCGAGTTCCCGTGCCATTTCATTGGCAACCTCGAGGTTACCACATTCAAGGGCAAGGTCGAAGCGGGTCTGCGGGTCTTGCACGAATTGCAGAGCAATCTCCGGGTAACCCTTCTTTTGCAAGTAAGAAATGATACTTTGGCCAACCAAACTCGAGGTCTTGATAATCTGAAGCATTTCGTCATAATTCCGCTTCACGAGCGCGAGCTTGAAACGGTACTCAGTCGGGTCAATCTCCAAGATGCGTGGCTGGGCGTTGCGGTCAAGAGCATAGACGCTGCGTCCCTTCACGCGCACAAGGTATACAGTCTGGTCAAGAGTGCGGATGATACCGTTGTCCCCGTTGAGAAGGGAGTACTTCACATGGTTAAGGGTGGAGTAGAGCAGGACACCGGCGTCGTCCCAGGTAGCACTCTTGATGCGAATAGTCTCGTGCAGGGTGCTGACCTGCTCGAGGGTCTTGGTCACGATAGTGACGTTGTGTTTGCTGAGCAAAGCGCAGTACAACCCATCGTTAGACCACACTACATACTTCACTCCGCTGACAGCAAGCTCTGCAAGCTGCTTCTTTTGTTGGATGTCAAACAGAGAAACATGAGTAGGGGTGATGAAGAGCAGACATCCGGTACCACCAAAGTAGATATCGGTCGTGCCCGCCGGGGGCTTGATTGTCTTCGTTGTGGAGTTGCTAAGGTCCTTGATATCGACCTGCTGGCTCGAGGGGTTGAAGACAGCGAAGCGGTTGCGGGCGACGAAAACTGCCGAAGTGGCCTGTCCGCGCTTAACGTCTGTAGGCTCAACAGCTCCTGTACCATCTCTCGGGAGATGAATCAATTCATAAGTTCCATTATCGGCGGGCGTGGTGACCAGAATGGCACGCTCTGCGGGGTTGTAAGAGAGGGTACGCGGAGGGACCCATGGGGAACCCAGCTTGCGCAACGAAAGCATGGGCGGCGACTCAACGTTCTTGCCAAAGTCATATGACTTGACATGCTTATCCTTTGTGATGTAAAACAGCTGGTTCTGGTAGATAGCAGACGCAGGGCGCTCTCGCTCAAGCTTGAAGACCATAACACCAGTGTCATGGCCTGCGGCAAAGAGATTCATCTCGGGATGGGCAGCAATAACCCAGAATCGGTCGAGGTCCCGCTTAAAGGACTGAACGGATGTACGCTTGTTAAGATCCCATGCGCGAATCGTTTTATCTTCGCCGACGGAAAGGATGAGGTCCTGGTGTGGGTGGAACAAAGCGGCGGAGGCATTTTGGAAATGACCACGGCAAGTATCGACTTCCCAAGCCTTGGTATCACTCATGCGCCAGAGCTTAACCAAGCGGTCGTCACCGGCCGACACGAGCAGGGGCAGTGTGGGGTGGAACGACACCCAGTTAACTCCGCGGTCATGACCTTCCAGCACAAACTTAACGACTGCATCGGTGTTTCCAAACATGTCAGCTTGGTTTTGGTTGGCTCTTGCCATTTGATCTTCAAAGGAAATCGAGGTAGGGGCCGAGTGCTTCTTCCGCAGGCCGGAGATGTCCCAAATGCGAACCGACTGATCCAACGAGGCCGAGGCAATGAGATCCTCGGTGGGGTGGAACTGAGCACACATAGCATAGTGGTTGTGACCGGTCATCGTACAGACTATAAAAAGTCAAAGCGTTAGTCGATATTAACATAGGTAGCTCCAATGCATCTTACTGAGTGACCGGTTTTGCCAGTTCCAGATTCTGATGGTCTGATCATCGGACGCAGACAAAATCCAGGGCAGCTCAGGGTGGAAGAAAACTGTTCGCACATAATCCAGGTGGCCATTCAATGTGAACAAGCACCTCCGGGTCTGGTAGTTCCAAACCTTGATCTTGTAATCGTCACCTCCCGATACAAACAGGGGTTGGGTTGGGTGGAAGTCAACGCCGCGAACCGGGCCATCGTGTTCTTCAAATCGGTCGATAAGAGTTCCCATGCGGTAGTCCCACAGTTGGATAGTAGAGGAGTGAAGGGAGACGAGAATCCATGGCCTGTTTTGAGGTCAGGGTGGGTGCATTGAGGTGTGAGGTGTCCCTCCGCGGGATTGACTGACCGTTTAGGATGGAATGCGATTCCTTTAGCTCTGGAGGATTTGGACTCAAACTGCATTAGAGAGGTAGTCATTAGCATCTTCAATTGAGTCCCACCGTTTGATGGCGCATTAAGATGCTCGAGGGGGGGGTGTACCTTGGTGAGCATGTTTGGGGAGGACTGCATCTTGAAGATTTGGCCGGAGCCGCACTGTAAAGTAGCAAGCTCCGCACACTAGAGAGCAATATAAGGCAGAAGCGACCACCGCATCCACCAGAAATAAAGAAAAGAGCGAAAAGGTAAACACTTAGTGCTGGTGTTTGGTGTAGCAGTAAACTAAACGTGGACTCTATTGTGGAAGCGAATGACATCGGCCAATCATGCTGCCGGGCGGTGAGCGGTCAGGGGAGCTGGTCTCGATCTTTACTCTGTACAACAGGTATTCATCAGGTATTGGAGATTGTTTCTAGGATTAGAATCAAGGTGGAAATGTTAAGAGGTATTCTCATATTATGGATTTCTCTTTTGTTGACTACATATTGCATGCATCCAACATTCAACTTCGACGAGTGGAGATATATCCTGTTCCCCATATACTATCCCCACGTTAGAAGCATCTGGAAGGACATGATGTTATGACAACCATGACTTTCTTGCTAGTTCCATTCTTCTGTGCTTTTACTGGTCTCTTTATTGTACTTAATAATTTAATAGATTAAATTCCTTTGATCACGCACCCCATCGTTCCTTCTTTAGGAGCCCCGATTATGGATTTCACAACTTGACCGTCTAACAGTTTACCTTGGACTGGAATGTCAACACTTTGCGGCTTCAGGGCATGACATAAAATAATGGAAGAACTCACAATGGATGACACGGGTCCTGTCAAGCCAAACCAGCCCTTTCAATATTTCACCCTGGTTCCTTCTTTTGATCCTGCATCAGACCCTCAGCCGGAAAGTGAGCAGGGCTTGGACGGCTCAGGACCCTCAATCCCTGCCCACGACACGGATCCAGTCGAGAACGGTGATGTCATTCGAGTCATTAAGCCCTATGATATCGAAGAGCCCGACGATGAGACTAGCGTGCCAAGGGTAGATCTACTATGTCTCCCAGATCGCTTCGAACGATGGCAGCGCGACTTGACAGACTATCTGAATGATTTGGACAACCAACAGGGTAAATCTAATAGCAATATGATACCTTTGGTGCGAAAAAGAGGGCAGAAGAGAAAGCCAACCTACAACACTCTCGCTGCACAGCAGGGCTATCCGCACTTTGCCCAAAGACGTGCACCGGCTGAGACTCAGCCGCAAATGCATGAGCATCGCCCCAAAAGGCCAAGGTTTAGCGAGCTTCCAAAGTGGCATTCTCAAGACATAGACTCATATGGCACTTTCCGGGGAGGCAACAGGAATGAAAGCTCAGGTTCCGAGACAGCATCGGTGGACCTGACCGGTAACGGCGCTATGAACGACTCGCCCATAGCCGATGAGATGGATATCGACTGAAGTGTTTAGGTTAAAGCCATTCTCGGCGGTCCTTCTCAGCAAAGTCACGCACAATATGTGTGCGGATTTGGCTGTATAACATGACGTCATGTGTATCTCATTGCAGCCCTGGAGGCTAAATCACATTTGCTGGATCAGATTTTGTCTTGGTCTTTACCATCACCCAGGAAGGACAAAATCCACCGTTCATCATGGCCACAAGAACATCCTCACGCAGTGCCGCCCAAAAGGCCAAGGAAGCCATTTCAACATCTGCCGAACCGACTGGCAAGACTGCTAAGGGAACAAAGCGGAAAGGTTCAACTGAAGAAGCCCCACAGCCCAAAAAAGAGAAAACAAAGGACATAAAGCCAGACGAAGAGAAAGCGGAACAGGTACCAGGTCCATCGACAGACGACCAAGCGCCGAAGACAGAAGAAGCACCCGTGGAAAGAGAAGAACCCGTGGAAAGAGAAGAACCCGTGGAAAGAGAAGAACCCGTGGAAAGAGAAGCACCCGTGGAAAGAGAAGAACCTGTCAAGACAGACGAACCTGTGAAGGCAGAAGAACCATCCGAAGGACAACCATCAAAGGAGCAACCCGTCGAAATCCCTCCGGAGAAACCTCAAGAAATTGAGGGAGGTCTTCACAAGTCTGAGGAGAGGGAAAACCTGATCTCCTCCAACATCCTCGAAAAGGGCTTCATATACTTTTTCTTCCGCCCACGTGTCAATATAGAGGAACCGGAGAGTATGGGAGATGTCGCCCGAAGCTTTTTTGTCCTCCGTCCAACCGTCCTTGGGGCGAAATTCGACGAAGGACAAGGCCCCGTCGACAAAGACGCTTCATGTCGCTTGATGATCCTTCCAAAAAAGAAGTTCCCAACCTCACCCAAAGAACGAGATATGGGATTTGTGGAGAAGGCTGGACAATCTATGCAAGCTCTTCATGAAAATTTCATCGCTGGTAGAACATACCAGACTTCCACCCGAGGCGAGCGTCACATTGAGGAAGCAAGACCTTACGCGGAAGGCGTCTACGCGATCACCTCCACGCAGCGAGCATCCCATCTCGCCTATATCTTGACAATCCCTGCCGAGTTGGGTGATGTTCAGGAGGACTTTGGCCTGCAACCACGCGGGAGTTGGATTTTTCAATCGAAGAGTCCCAAGTTCGCTGGTCCACCGGTGGGTCAATTACCAAAAAACCCGGAATATCCTCAGTCGTAAGTAATACCCCATATAGAGATGGTAATATTCTAATATTCACATTGTTCTTGTTAGGGTCCTCGACAAATTCGAAGATCTCCGATGGGTGCCAGTGCAGCCCGAGTTCCTGGACTATCCCAATGCTCAATTCCTCATGATCGGCGAGGCGCAGAATGACCTTGGCAAGGCTGCATTTGCTATGGGTGGTAAACAGCGTCACGAGGAAGAGCCCGGTCAGGAATTGGAGAAACTATCAGACGAAAACGAGCATCGGGTGGATTCTCTCCAAGGTATGTTGCTGTCTTGAACTCTTATTGATCAAGCTGGGGCTGACCTATACTGCAGGGGATGATACCGTCTATGCAGACCTGGGCTATCACGCGCAGAATTACCCCAAAGTGCCCACAACTTGGAACATTTAACCTTGAACCTTGGCAGGTCAGAAACAGGGGCTTAGAATATTTCTTTCTCAAAAGTACTGTTACCAATCACTTGAACATGGAAACGTATTTTATATCTTACATTCTGTGGAAGATACATTCTGTCGTTTGCCAATTATTTTCATCCTTCTGACTATAAACCGACATATAGAAAGCCATCGTAGTGTCAGTGATTAATATAATGTTTCAATACTTCAATACTATCTTTGGCTAAATGGGTCAGATCATACATACTATATCCATTTCCTTCCTGTGTCACCAAGAACAGAGGCTGCATAAGCGGCTAACTACATACATTCATGGATA
The DNA here is from genome assembly GCA_928213465.1 of Penicillium sclerotigenum. Taxonomy (NCBI): domain Eukaryota; kingdom Fungi; phylum Ascomycota; class Eurotiomycetes; order Eurotiales; family Aspergillaceae; genus Penicillium; species Penicillium sclerotigenum. The sequence continues at coordinate 145,035 of CAKMRK010001388.1, read as the reverse complement.
TATTCTTGTTTCATCCAATAAGTGAATTGAGTATATTCTCCTCCGTCAATCTCTCATATTTCTGTCTGTAGCTACAAGTACATAGCTGATGTCGTAATTGAGCATGGTGGCGGTAGCGAAAAAAAGAGTAAAAGTTACGATTATTTGAAGTAGAAATGGCGTTATCAATTGCGTCCGCGCATGATGACAACTCATCTCGAGAATGCATCCTGTAGGAACATCCATTCAAGTAGGATGCAACATCGACCAAGAGAGGAAAACTAATTTTGGACTACTTTTACGGCATGCAAGATATCCTCAAGAGACCATCCCGGCCCGCCGGGAACAATCTCTGCCCAGACCTCTTCGGGAACGGCATCGTTGGGGTCAAGTAGACTCCAGTTTGGACTAGGCTCCGGCTTAATCCATTTGAAATCTTCGACCTGGCTCCAACGGTCTTCCTGGTCGGGACGGTCATGGTCCAAAGCCTAGGTAGAAGAATGTAAGTACATAGCCGAAGAGAAAAGACAGTTACGAAGAGAACACTGACATAGGCCTTCGGGATCCGACCAAACCGAATATTGGAACAGTCCTCAATAATGGGGTTGCTCGAGCAGCTGAGATAGACATCAACGTCGTTGCAGTTGTGCATGCGGAACTGGCGGCATGATACCACAATCACACTACGCTTAATGCCAGTAATATGTGCAGGGCCATTGACTTGCCCGCATATCAGTAGGCTTTCTTTAATCCCCTTGGCAGTCAGACTAGCATATGGCTTTCCATTGGCGGTGGGAATAGACATATCAACGATGCAGCGATCTAGAGAGGTAATAGACACTGGGACCGTAGATGTCGACCCGGAGGCCGGAAGCATAATGTGAAGATTATGATAATCCTCGACCGAGACGGAGGATATGCCGGTGGCCGCAAACCCACCGGCGGGCTTCTCCGAGGGGGGCTTTGTGGCAAAGTCCCCGGGCGAGACACCTGGGAAGGAAGTGGGCGCAAGCTCCGGTCGCTCCTGTTGCTGCTTATCCGGCTCGTTCAGTGGAGTGGAAGGGTAGTTGGGTGTCTGGTTCCTGGACGAATCAACAGACGAGGCACTTGGAGAGTGGTACCCAGGGATGCTAAGCCGTCCATCAACTGCCAGTAAGGCAGCGTCAGACAAAGATACAGCAGATGTATTTTTCTTTGTCTTGAAGCTGAACTTTGATCGGGGCTCGAATGCTGCACGTGTCTCGCTCAGTCGATCCTGCAGCGCTTTTATTGCCTGTAGAGATGTCAGTCAGCTCTTGTATATCAAGATAAAGTGTGATTAGCATTTACCTCTGCATACACCCTTTGATCATAGGTGGGGATATAGCTCGCCGCATCCTTGACTTCATTGGATAACCGCACGATTCCAGCAAGACAGTGGTCTGTTGCATCAGTACGTTCACCACCCACTAGAGATGTATCTGCAAGACGATCCATCTCCTGTTGCAAATCTATAATGTTAATATTATCAGTAAGGGTCTTTTTGATGATGGTGGTTGATAATGAGGTGATATTTGGATCTCAACGGGGACATACCAGTGATCTCATGCTGGAAGTAGCGGAAAAAGCGTTCCTTCAAGGAGATATCGGCTTTCGAGACTGTCTGATTATCCGCTGACAGTCGACGATGTTGTATTTCTGGTTCAGCCATTGCGTATATAAAATGGTTGGTTCAAGATTGGGAGAGATGAAAGACTGGGGAAGGTCGAGACCTTGTGAGATGGGAATGTAGCAATGACGTCGATTCCCTGGGATCATGCCACCCCACAATTAAAGGCAAATCAATCAGATCCTGACTTCCAGGGCTATTTGCGACAAATGATTGGCACTGAGAGATAAACTGAAAAAAATCGCTGTATTTCCCCACATTCAATTTCTTTTGATATTTATATTTCCGATTCAAAATCCAAAATAAGTTTGGAGATTCGGCAAGTCGGGCTATATGGACGTCGATCTCACAGTATCCAGTTAAAAAACAACTTTTTTTTGGGAAAGTGATTGGCCTCAGACCTCAGATTGACGCGATAAATCGCTGCAGCTTCACTGTGACGTCGATCATCCCGCATTTCACGGAGGTGGGAAATCAGATGATCCGGGTAGCTTTTCAGGCCACAAGGCACCAACTTGGTTTTATACTTCTTCTTTTTGTACTGTGCCACATACATTATGTTACCCTGTAAGGGGAGATTAGATACAAAATTTCTCCAATTGAGCATCTCATAAGGACTGGTTTGTTTGATTTAATTTCACAGAATGAGATAACTAATGGACTTTAGGTTTGATACAATGTAGGTCTATAGGGTTCTTGCTAGTAGTCCATTGGGGGATATAGGAGCCTTGAGGGATAAGTATACTCCTTTTTGCCCAGGGGCAATACAACGGGGGCACTAGACTAAAATATTGCAACGTAGGCTTTTGCTCAGTTGTACAAGCGTTTGGAAGCTAGCCAAATGATACTGTTCATGAGGTCGTCAGGGTTGAGAAGCTCCGGGCTATCACCGTCTTTAACCTCCAAAGAGCTAAACAGAAATGTCTGACCTTGTGCGCAGTGCAAAGTGGATGTATGCTTTGGGTAGTAGCACACTCGATGACCCATTCCTAATTGATCTTATTTGAATACTGAAAGGACCTGACCGCTTGGGCGCATCTTGGAGAAAATATATATCCATATATATCCCATATATCCTGTGTTCTCTAAAACAGAGACACCAACGTATCTAAAGTATCAGTTCATAGTTATGTGTTGCCTCTAGATGTAATTGCCCGGACATGTCGTTAGTGATAAGAATATGTATCCCAGTTCACCCGAGTGGACTTTGACTCGGTAGTTGGCAAATGTCGGTGACTATTATATTGGTGTGCAACGTTGTACTGTTGTATTCCTACTTGGTAGTTGAGGTCATACATATCCGTTTAGTACCTAGCTCGGATGATTTTGATCACTTACCAGATGACATCCCAGTTTTCTTTGTCAATGTCGATGTATTTCCCACTCGTCTAAAAAGGGGTATATTTACACAGTCTGATTGCTCCAGCGTGGTTTTTATTCGCTGTGCTTGTTTGACCAATATTGAATGACAAAATATGAGACTTCAATTTCTATTTCTTCAGGCCCTAGCCCTTGTGCTATGCTACATCCAGTTGGCGATCGCCGTTAATTCCAGCCACCAGCGGGTTGAACAGCTAGGCAAGGTACCAGATGGCTGGTCAAGAGGGGATAAACCGTTGGCCTCCAAACTTATAAAATTTCGACTAGCGATCACCCAACATAAAGCCGGAGATTTTGAGCAAAAGGTCCTAGAGCTCTCTACCCCAGGCCACGCGAGCTATGGCCAACATATGAAACGAGACGAAGTGAAGCGCTTCTTGAGTCCATCTCCGGCCATTTCAGACCGGATTATCGCGTGGCTGCGATCAGAAAATATTGCAGCCAGTTCTATCAACTTAGATGGCCATTGGATCTCATTCATAGTTCCAATATCTCAGGCTGAACAGATGCTGAAAACGGAGTTTTTCTACTTTCATCAACGAGATGAGCAAAGCGCCGTCATTCGAACTCTGGGCTATTCAGTGCCTAGGGCCTTACATCCCCATATTCAACTAATCCAGCCCACAACGCTATTCGGCAACATTATACCTCAAAGAAGCTCCGTTCTCGAACTGAAGGCAGCGACTTCCGAGCAGCTAGCCGCTGGGTGTGATACAACTATCATACCTGACTGCCTTCAGAGTCTGTATGGAATTGATAACACAACCACCAGACCCGAATGGCGGAATCGACTGGGGATATCTGGTTTCCTGGAACAATACGCTCGCCACGCGGATTTCGATGAGTTTGTGCGTCATTACGCCAAAAGCCGCACAGACGCAAACTTCAGTGTTGTCTCGATCAACGGCGGCCAGGATGATCAACACTCCATGTTTGATAGTATCGAAGCAAATCTAGATGTACAGTACTCCATTCCGCTGGCGGATGAAGTGCTAGCAACATTCTATAGCACTGGGGGACGTGGTCCTGTTATGCCCGAAATAACTCATCCAGACCCTACCGAGTCATCGAACGAGCCATATCTTGAACAGCTTCATTACCTTTTGAATCTCCCAGATGAAGAACTCCCCGCGGTGCTCTCCAACTCGTATGGAGAAAACGAGCAGAGTCTTCCGCATTCGTATTTAAACGCAACTTGCAGCTTATTCGCCCAGCTCGGTGCCCGGGGTGTTTCAATAATCTTCGGTAGCGGAGATGCTGGCCCGGGAAGTTCTTGTGTGAGAAATGACGGGACGAATCAAACTAGGTTTCTCCCCGGATACCCAGCTTCTTGCCCATTTGTCACCGCTGTGGGTGGGACATACGGCATCAATCCCGAAAGAGCGGTTTCCTTCTCTGGAGGTGGATTTTCAGAGGTATTCCCTCGTCCCCAATACCAGGATCAGGCGGTGAAAGGCTATCTTCATCATCTCGGCACTCGATGGAATGGACTGTACAACGCTACGGGGAGAGGCTATCCCGATATTTCAGCCCAAGGAGCGAATTTCATTGTTCGAGACCATGGCGTGTGGATCTCGGTCGGCGGTACAAGGTTTGTCTTTGACAGATTTTCGGAGAGAACAATGAACTGACTGTGTACAGCGCTTCAACACCAGTGGTTGCAGCTGTGATTTCTCGGCTCAACGCTGCCCGTATTGCCCAGGGTAAGCCTCGAATGGGCTTCCTGAATCCATGGCTTTATAGCCACGGGCAAACGGGGCTCACGGATATTGTGCTGGGCGGCTCAATGGGCTGTAAACGGAACCCCGGCGATCCTCGGGTACGGAACGCGAGCTGGGAGGCTACTCAAGGATGGGATCCGGTGACAGGGCTAGGCACGCCCTTGTTCCGTACACTTGTGAAACTGGCACTGTCAGAAGACCATGCGTAGACATATGAATTTGAGTAATATATAGCTATCAGGGACACCAAATCATGTTGTTCTTCACTACCTAACAAACCAAAATTAAATAACCTGGCTTGTGATAGTAGTAGTAGTAGTAGCGGTGGTACCTGTATGAACCTTTTAGAAGCGAAGCTTGAGCATCCAGATCGGCGATTATTAAGGTTCCCACACGTGACTGCAACCTTACCGCCTACAGCAGCTCCGTCATGAGCATCGGAATGTCGCCAACAATCATCAACCAAAACCTGAACTCACTATCGTCTCCGCCGTTTCAATTACTGCCTTCGTTATATTCCCGCTAGGCTGCCTTATTACCTTTCAGCATTGTCCTGATCCCACACAACCTCCACCATGTCGGATCTACAGTCCCTTGTGTCAGAGCTCCACGGTGCTATTGAGCGCAAACAGTTCGATGTCGCCAACGACCTCCTCAGCCGTGCCAAGCGAGCCCTCCTTCTGCAAAATGCCTTGATTCCGACTTCCTCCACACCTCCACAGCTTGTCGTCCTTGCCCGCCAAGTCCTCGAACTCGGAGCACTTGCCTCCATCCGCCAGACCGATGCCCAGCTATTCACACGGTACTACCAGCAACTGCAGCCATTCTACGATCTTGAGAGACATGCTGGTCTGCCCGGGCAAAGTTCTTCGGAAGTCGACTTCAGCACTAGCCAACGCAGCAAGATTACAGGACTGTATCTGCTTCTTCTTTTGAGCATGGGCGACAGTGCCAACTTCCACACAGTGCTAGAGGGATTGGTGGAAGAGGCGAGCCTGAAGGGTGGTCGTGTCGAGGATGATGCGTGCATTAAGTACCCCGTCGAGCTGGAGCGCAACTTGATGGAGGGAAGCTACGACAAGGTGTGGAGAGAGACAAAGTCCGAACGTGTCCCATCGGAAGACTTTGGTCTGTTTTCGAATGTAAGTTGCATGCATGCTCATTTTGCAATCCAATGACTCAGTGCACGGGAATACTAACAAGCTATATAGGTTCTCGTCGGTACTATCCGCAATGAAATCGCAGGTTGCTCAGAGAAGGCATACCCCTCCCTCCCCATTTCCAACGCCAAGAACCTCCTCTTCCTCGAGTCTGAGGGTGCAGTGATTGACTTTGCCAAGCAACGTGGCTGGATTCTCCGCGATGGTCGGATATACTTCCCTGTTGAGCCAGAGGCGACTGCTAGGTCCGAGAAGGATATCCTGATGGCTAGCGGCACCGTTATTGAGAATGCTTTGGGTTATGCTCGTGAGCTGGAGACTATTGTCTAATTAAACGCTCAATGGATCAATGGGAACGATATACTTTCTTCGGATATGAATGGCTTTTTTTTGTCTTCGGGCGCGGATGTACTTGTGTACCTGTCGCTTATGCATTGTGCTTTCTCTAGCGTGTTAGAATAATCTCGGCTTCCGGATTTCCAGCAGCATTTTAGTTGAGGTTAACAGACTGAAACTTGTATATGGTAGGGTTTCAGCGCCTGGATGGACAGACTTCCAAATTCGCTTGAATTGTTTATTTGCCTATAGATCAGCAGTCCAAACACAGAGCCTGCGATCATAGAAACTGCTCGAGACGCACAAAATCTCAGAAGATCGAGTCATTTCATGCCCGCCCTTCCACACGCCACTGGCATAATTCATACTCTCATGTTCAGTAAACTTAGCCAGGACCTCAATCCCCCAATTCGGAGTCCCCTCTTCGTGCTTGCACGTAACCCGTACAAGCCTCGTCCCGGCATGCATGCAGCTCGCCAGCACCAAAAAGCGGTACTCAGATACATTCGACGGATCATCTGAGCCGGGAATCCTCGTCGTATGCAGCAACTGCAGTCGCCAAACCCCACCATCAAGCCCTTGCTCAGCAAGAACCTCTCCTCTCCGCGTAGCATGGTACACACGCAGACTCTCGTCATAGCTTCCGGTCAGAAGAACCGGAGCATCATCGACCAAGGGAACATCAAGAGGCAAGATGGCAGTTACACCAGCAGTATGGTGGCGAGCTCGATCATCGTGCTCGAGCAGCATGGGCGAGACATGCTCGTCTGGATCATCCACTTCGGTAGTATTATCGAATCGGCGCGTATGCAGCGAGCCGAAGTCATTACCCGTGAACATGAACGGGATCGCAGCCGGGTTCGGGGTCCCGGCGTCAGGGTTTCCCGTGCTTGTTGACAATGCAACAAACCACACTTCGATCATCTGTTTGGCTTCATATGTGCCCCATTCTGCTATACTTTCTTCTTGGCGGATATCGCCCTCTGTCCCGAAGACTGCGGTCCGGCTATCTGAGAATGTAACGGCAAGCCCATCTGCTGCGGGCCCGGGGAACCAGTTTTGGGGTGCCCAGGCGAGGAATAGTGCTGGGATTGACTGGTCTTCGTGTACTTGCTTCGTCCATAGTTGGGTGATGCTTGGGGTTGCGGATGCGTCTCCGGTGGTGACTACTTGAAATAGAGCCACTGAACCCACGCTGCTTGCAATTGCGAATAGGTCTTTGTGTCTTGGGTGGAAGTGCAGGTCAAAGACTGCATATGGGACGGCAATTCTTTGGATTTGGGATCTAAGACTTGTTAGTGGCTTCGTTATGAGGGTGTTGTATTCCGCTCTCGGGCAGACTGGTAACATCATTGATTTTCGCTTACAATGTTTTGCTAACAGGGTCTAATTTCCATAATTGGAGACTTCCAGTTTTGGACTGCTCGATTTCTTCATCTTCTGTTTTGTTCTCTGATAGAAGATACGTGCCCACGATGAAATAGTCTGGGGCATCAGGGCAGAACTCCAGGCAACTGGGTGGCTGGTCTAGAAAGACTGTAGTCGCTGACTGGGGGTGTTGAATGCTTGCCATCTTGTTTAGTCCGAGTTGGAATTATTTTAGATCTTGCAAGCCTCTTGTCGAGTCTGGAGGTAGCGCCGGAATGTGGCGTCTGAATATGCCTGAAAATATGGCCGCAGATGAGGTCCTATCGAAAATCCAGCGTGACACACTATTTGCTTCTAGATGGATGAATGAAATGAGACCGTTTGACGATGATATCGATGGAATTCGAAATCAAAAAACACAGGGCGGTGAGAATCGACGAAGTCAAAGATATCGCATTTATAGTGCGGAAATTATATATCAAAGACATAAATTGGTCTTTATTCCACGTTATCCACAGTGATTTTCCGATTAAATCGGAATGTTCCATTTGATGCATAGTGATCCTGGAGCCTTTCTTGATTCCTTCAACTTTGCCAGCAAAGCGAACTCTCCATTGGAAACCACTCATTTGTTGTACAACCTGGGAGATTATCTCAGACGTTGTCTTAGGATTCAGGGTGCACAGTCGAAGAGCTCTTTGACCGTGGAGCGTAGGGGCCATGATGGCAGCGATGTTGGCCGCAAGAAGCTATTCACAAGGGAAGATAAATTCTCAGAAACCTGGAAAAACCCCTGAGGTGGTCAAATCTGAGACAGAAGTCGGTTTTCTCCGCAAAGCGCCTGTATATTGTGACAAAGCTGGTCAACTATTAAGTCTGCATCCTCCTGGTTATAGATTTGGGTTACAAAGTCCATGCTAACGGAAAGCCCATCTTTGACCTTACCCACCAGGATGTTGGGGTTTTCCAAGAGTAGATCATCGGGCGCATAGATTCTTGTTTCTCTCGGTACCCCGTCTAGAGGACAGGCGGGCGTGGCTGAGAAACTGTGATAACGAACGTAGCTAGTGAGAATTGTGTCTGAAGACCACGAAGTGCAGTTCTCGCGAATCTCCGCGAAGCCCATGTTTTCTGCAAACATGGCATCGATATGTTGTTGCTGGACCTGACGTAGGAGGTCCCAAGAAGAGGTAGCATTGGAGAAGCGAACGCGAACTGGTATGAAGTTCAAGGGTGTTCCGACCATCCGGTCTTCATGCATGATCCCTAATCCACGAGCGTTGACAAATTGCGCGAAGACGATGTCGCTGACTTCGGGATAGTTGATATTTGCAGAGGAGTTTGTTGTTGAAGTAAACAATTCTCCAACAACGATTGCCCATGCTGTCTTGATCACTGTGGCCAAGGTAATACTTGCTGGTGGATTGAGATGCGGAATCAGTTTGGATGCTGGTAGGCATCGTGTTTTATTATGCCTTCTGTCATCCGCTTGGTTCAAACAAGATGCCTGCAAGTCTGGTTGCATTTTGCGAGACGCATGAGATCGCTGTAATCCGGGCCTAGTGAAGTCGGGTACCTTAGCTCCGTGGAGAAGAGCTCGCCACATAGTGTACGCTTTGTGCTTTGATTTAACCCAGACATGATGTATGTGACTCGAAAAAGGGGCAGCAGGAGGCAAGTCACGACCTTGATATCCAGTGGCAAGGTCTTCACAGATCGTGAAAAGCGAGAGACCATCAAACTGAGCATGAGACATGCGGATGAGGAGGAATTCTTGTGAGTTCGTCGAAGTAACCAATTGAAGTTGGAACGGAGGGATACCTCCAGTTCTCCAAAGTGTGGTCAAAGCATCCTCGTTGCAGAATTGAGCAACATCCATTGTGAACCCACAACGGATGAATTCTATGTTCATTTCACGAAGAACTACTTGGACCAACTCTGATTCCGGACTCAGTCCGAACACAGTGCGCAGAGAAGGGTGACGCTGGATCAATTGTTTACAAGCGTTCAGAAGGCGGGTGTAGTCCACATGAGGGGGAAGAGGCACCCAGAGGTATCGCGGAGCAAATTCTGTGTGGAAAAAGGTTTGAACCTCAGTCAATGGAAGGACCTCCTCAATATTTTCTGCTGCAGCAAAGTCCAAGTAATGGCGAAGATCCTCATACCGAGCACCAAAACGATTAGTATATTCGTCAAAGATCGTCGTATAATCATCATGCTTGGTCCTCATTCCCCTATTGTTATACGAGTCTCCCACCTTCCTGGCCAGAGCAGAGAGTACTGGACAACGGAAGACATCTGGAACAGTAATACGTAGACCGCGCTCCCGAGCCAAAGCTGCAAGGCGCATTGCCGCGATCGAGTCACCCCCAAGAGTGAAAAAGTTGCTCTCCATTTTGATAGCTGACTGGTCAATCTCAAGGAGTTTGGAAACCAAAGAGTGAATAATATGTTCGGTCTCTGTAATTGGATCCCGTCCCTGGGAAGTCATTTCACGGGCGGAACGGTAATTTCGAAGCTTCTCCTGAGGCCATGTTGAGATCCAGTCCCGAAGCAGACGCCGATAAGCCTTCCCACTCGGGTTCAGGGGAATGGCAGACAGTGGAATGAACACCCATGGGATCATGTATCTGGGTAGATTCCTCTGCAAGTGAGACTCAATCGCCGTGATATCTCGGTAGAAGAGATCGTTAGGCTGTTCAATTAACTCCACATCGTTGGAAGCATCCGCTAGAGAGGTTCCCCACACCATCTTTGAGCGTGGTCGAATGAATGCGATCAAGAGTGGCCGGGGATTGTCGCCTTGAGGCTTGATCACCTCCGCAACAGCTTCAGCTGCCGCTGGAATAGAAGCTGTGATATGATACTCCACTTCTCCAAGCTCAAGTCGTTGTCCGTTCAATTTCACTTGCGTATCCTTGCGTCCTAAAATACGAAGCGAGCCATCTTTCGCATAACGTACCAAGTCACCGGTCTTATAAAGTGGTGTGGGTTGTCCTCCTCGAATATTTATGAGCCAAGAAGGGGGTTCAATGAAGGCTGCCGCAGTGAGTTCCGGGTTATTGAGATAGGACGACCCGACATTTGGTCCTTCTAGTAACAACTCGCCGGTGGCTCCAATAGACAGTAATCTGTCATGGTCCTGTTTATCCACAATCCAACAACACGAAGCGGTTGGAATTCCAATATCGTTGGGATCTGAATTTTCCCGCAGGGATGGCTGAATAGTCGAGTAAACGGAACACTCGGATGGCCCGTAACAATTGATCATTGTAACATGGCCTGCCCACTCCTGAAGAATTGTTGGAGTCAGAGGCTCTCCGGCAACAAGCAATGTTTTTAACGTTGGAATAGAGTCTGGTTTAACCAACGAGTGCACCACGGACGGTGTGAGCATCGCCCAATTTACTTGCAAGTCATTTGCTGCCTTGACAATATCGATCTTTCGATCCTCTTCTCTAGGAATGCAAATGCAAGCTCCGGCCACTAAGGTGTAGATATTGTCGGATATGCTAACGTCAAATGCATGCGAGGCAAAATGGAACACGCGGGAGCCCGGTGTTAATTGCATAGCTGATGAGTTAGCGAGTGCACTACTGCTGATGGCGTTGTGATGGATTAATATGCCCTTTGGCTTGCCTGTGGTCCCAGAAGTGAAAACAACATATGCAGTGTCCTTTGGTGTTACTGAGTTCGCACGAGCCTCAACTGCTGCAATTGACTTCCTGTTTCACCATGGACTCATTAACCACCATGACAGCATCGCATATCTTACGACCAAGGGCTTCATTAGCCTCTGATGAAATCACTATATGCGCGCTGATTGACCAGGAAATCCCCTGCAGCAACTGTAGCGGCCATGCTGCCTCAGTGAGGACAAAGGCTGCCCCTGCTTTCAAAGTTGCTAGAATGGCTACCGCAACCCAAGGGCTCTTTTCGAAGATCAACGGAACAATGTGCCCCTTTGACACCCCTTGAGATATCAAAATTGCAGCAACTGTAGAAGAAAACTGATCAAGTTGCCGATACGTGATCTGCTGTCCATATCCACACACTGCGAGCGCTTCTGGCTGCACCTTGCAGCGCTGAAGGATCAAATAATGCACGCATGTATCTGCGCTTTGGGGAACATGCAAGTTCCATTGGAGCAACTGGAAAAAGTCTTCCGGACTGACCATGGTGAGACTTGAGACTGGACTCTGAGACGGCGCGGTTGCAAGCTGTTTGCAAACATGTGCCATCTGGAAAAGTGTCCGCTGCATTGACAGTTCAGATGAATCTTGTCGAACTTGATCCGGATTTCTTCGTGAGCAACCTCCACAAGTGGTTATTTGTTCCACGAAGGTGTGCAGTCCTGTACGCACCTCCTCGAACCCAACCCATACTCCGGACGAGTTTCCCAACCAGCTGGGGATTTTCCCCCACAGACGGATTATATCGCAACCAGTTCATGCAGACAAAGGATTTGCAGACCCCATTTGAAGCTCTCTTTGAGAGTTTCGGAACAATGGACTACAGTGCATTTCTGTGTGTTCCGGCTGCCTTGCGCTTTTGAGAGGCAATCGGTGGTGAAATTGAAATCATGCAATACAATGCTCAACTGGCACAGAATGGGGGTGCAATTATAGCTCGGATACTCGGTACAAAGACCCTTGAAATGACGAAGGCACATTGACCAAGGGCTGTAGTATGGTTAACATACTACTTCCAATTGAATTGAACGAATTGGAGGAAACGGGATCGGCCACCATCGACTGGATCTCGAAATCGCTTATTCAGAAGTATAGAACGTTTGTCCTAGTATTTGAGCATGCGAGTGCCATTTGGATCCGAGTAAGTAGTCAGATCTATCTCGATGAAAATGACTTTGTGTTTCTGGGAAAGGCACTGAAAGCGCTCTGTGCCGAGTTGCAAAGGACCGAAGTAGCCATCCAGGATGTGGAGACTTCGGCTCCTACTTTGTCGAGTAAGAGTCAAGTTACCGTATTTACTATGCCAATTTAAAAAAGAATCGTGATCTATCTCATTTCTTCTGTTTATTTATCATTCATTAACTTTTCCAGTGTAGTTTCCTGACACATTAGGCCACAACCCAGGACAGACTCTCTTATCTCTCTCTAGTCTTTAGTCTGATATATAACAAACTTAGCAACTTCTTATCGAAATTTTATATCCGGTTGTTAATACTATCGATATACATCTTCTATTATACTAAGGGCTGAAGAGGGAGAAAGTGCCTAGGCTGGGATTTTCTAGCCTAAAACCTATGATACTCATTTTGCGCGTAGCATTTTGCAACACCCGGAGATTGGGTATACAAGATGGCGAACCGGTAGCACGGGTTTAATTCACCGTAACATCCTTCTGGGCCAATATCAACGGTATCAGGATACCCATACTTCCTAAGCATAAAGCTAGCGAGGCGATTAGTTGGAACCGATTGAACTCCTATTCAGGAAGATCATAAACTTACCAGGAATCACCTGAAAACTTTCCAGAAATGCATATTGAACCTGAGTTTGAATAGATAGCGGAAGAAGAGCACTGAAACGAGCCTTCCGAAGGAGTTCACTGATGATCTACTTTGGATAAATTATCATATCGTTTCTCCACGCCGTGTAAAAGGATGTCAAACCTTTTGTGCTGCGGGACTATCTCCGAGATGTATGAACAGCCGGCGATTGAAAATAATGCGAAACAGCCCGTTTGAGGAGGTAGTGCCCAAAATTGCCCCTATCTGTTGTGCCAGATAGTATGACGTGATTATGCTGGCTGAGGAGTCAGCTACTTGGTTTGCTAGCGCTATATACTGCGTCGACATCAGTGCAGAGGTTCCTATGCCAAGTAGCATGGTATAGCTGAGCTCCCAGTAGAAAGGCACCTCGCGCCAGCGGACAAGTATCAATGTGAAACCAATGACCAGTATGAACCAAGAAATGGTCGATGCAAACTTGCACCTTTTTGTACTATAGGAACATCAGACTTTAGTCTAGAACCACCTTTTGAGTCCGCACATGTTAATGGGAGTGCATACTGTTGTATTAGATATCCAGAGCCAAGAGCTCCTCCCATTGCTCCAATAGCATATAATATTAGCGGAATACTTGCAATAGTCGTTGTGGTGTTTGCCACGTGAACTAGAAAGCTCGCGAGATGGGAAATAATCTAGAAGGATAATGTTAGCAATATAACTAGCACAAAGTTATGTGGAGAAGGAAGGACACCCACTGCAAACTGAGCGAAACAAAGTGGAATCTGGCCTAGGCAAATTAAACCAATCCCATTTGTAGCCATATCTCGAAATGGAACGATTGGGCTTTTGTTGGTAGTGAGCTCTGTCATGATAAAAAGAGTCACTGATACTACAAATACAGTACCAAGTGTTACCTCGAAGAACAAATCTTGATTTTCTGGCTGTCCAGTATAATGGAGCACAAGTGATGCGGATCCAAGACTGGTGACTAAAAATAGGTACCCCCATATGTCCAATTGCGATACATTCGATAACCGGCTACGTTGTGGGTGCGGTGTACCGGTATCCTTTCGTATGGACGGAGTGAGTTGGGCTGCGGTAACAGCCATGCATAGGAATATGATCGGGCATTGAGTGATAAAGGACCTGTTGCATGCCCAAAATTATTTAGCCGTAGTTTTGGCTATCAATACTGAGGGTTCATACCAGCGCCAGCCTATAGTGTCCATCAATAGACCACCCAGTGGTGAGCCACTAGTGAGACCCAATGTCATTGCCACGAATATGTAGCTTCGAAGAACGGCAACTCGCGAAATGGAGCATGTTTCTAAGCGATGTTAGTGGTGCGCAGTATTTCTTTATGCCAAGTGCATCGATCATTGACCCACTGTTGAGTAAAATCGAGACTATATCAACAATTCCCGCACCTCCCAAACTTGTCACGAATCTTCCGCCGATAACTCCCTTTATAGACAGACTGCATCCGCTAGGTAATGTCAGTATACATGTCTTCTAGTCATTCAGCCAGTTCAGAAGCACCCTTCAAACACTTACGTGATGATACATCCTACTCCAAAAATTCCATAGGAGAGAAGTAGGATTCTTTTACATCCAAATAGGTCGATGAGGCTCCCATACTAAGCCAAAGATTAGTTCTGCATTCGCCCTGCAGAATTACAAATTAGTTTATGGAATACAGACATACCAGTGGCAACATCATGCTGTAGCCCATGCTATATGCCGTAAGCAACCACGGCCCCAGTGACAAAGCATTGAAAGTAGAGGCAATCTCTTCGTGCGTTGAGGCGACAAGGGATTCGCAAGCCATGGATAGAAAAATCCCCAATAGCATCGCTGCAAATGCTAGCTTCCCAATGCCGCGCTGTTTCTTCTTAATCTCTTTCGCATGGGAGTCTGGTGTCTGAGGGCTTTGCTCGTTTTGTTTGTCTTGCTTAAGCAGAGGTTGGTTTTCATCCACGGTATTCATTTTTGTCTTATTCACTGACGGCTACACAGGAGCAATTCGGAGAATTCGAGGAATTGATGGCGCACGAGGTGAAAAAGCAACCCCTGAGGTGAGCCCAACAAGTACTATCCAAATATGTGAACGAAGGGATAGTATACTCAAGTGTGGATAAAGGAAGACTGGACGGAAAGTTCAAATAACACACACGGTGAGAAAGGAAGCGAGGGGGGGGGGGAGTCGAAGTGGTTACTTCCTCCTCCGTAAGTGATACCCATGTCCATGGATCCCTTGCCAACCTCGAGATATTTACCCCGACTCGGCGATCTTCAGTCTGAAGTATTGTTATAAGAACCCTTTACTACTCAATCCCCATCTCATTTGAGACTGCCTTTAGAGGATGAGGGCTTGATGCATGGAAGACTGGCAGAAGAGAGAATGGCTGTCTAGCTAGTAAGCTTTCTGTGATATATAGGATTAATTTCCTTTTCTCTTGGTAGCCCTCGTAGTCAAAAGACTAGACCCTCGAAAATTGGTTGATAGTTAATTATTTAATGATACTATTCAGTACCAGGGCGAAATTGATAATCAGGCATCTTTTAATTGTTTGATAAACTTAATTCCATAATGTGAGCTCAACAACCCACTTCATATATTCAGAGAAAGGACCCAATATACCGAGGATGACAGGTTTTAGTGTCAAGAAAAAGAAATGTTGAATTTAGAGAGTTTAATATCAAGTCCAGGACTAGAGGTTAGTTAGTCCTTTGCGGTACTCGATATACATCAACGAAAACAAGGTCTGGGGATAAATCCGGCGCTACCCCAGTTAAAGTGAGAACCTTGAAATAATCTTGGACATATCTGATAAATAATACTTAGCGATGACTTCAATCACCGAGGCCCATCATGTAAAGTTCAAAACATGCATTAGATTGCATGAAAAGCAAGCGGTGAACATGAATATTCTTTTACGAGTCAAAGATTGGACCGACTCAATGCTAACGCAGGGAAACTCCTAGCGCAGTTCACCATGTATGAAGATACATATCACGTACGTGGGCTGGCCTGCATGGTAATGCGGGCGCGGGGTCAGTTCACTTAGGAACCTCCACCTGGGCAGGGCTACTCAGGGCAATTATATAATTACTATTCCTATTTATTTTTGTGTGTATATGGATCACCCGATTCCATTCCAAGGTTGGAAGTGTAAGAGGAACCGTTGTAGAGATCAGTTATATTTTTCATCCTCTCTATATGTAAAAAGCAACAGGTGAAAGAGGTAAACATTATATCGTTCCGCAGATATGCTAGATTACGGACTATGCAAATATATGCAAGTGTTGATGAAAGAGGAACGTTTTGGGTATGTGACATACACTCGCAAAAGAGACCACCTATTGACCCCGACACTATATATAGGCTGGGGTTAAGGCGTCCACGGTGAACTCGGGGCTACCTGTTTGGTATAATCCCGGACCTAATCAGGTAATTTGAGATGATTAAATGCATTGAAACGATATCGTATAAGCAAATCTGGCGTGCACATACATTTAGATAACGCAATCAGCAATGGTGTCTAATAGTACCCTGTTTCAGGAAACGCCAGCGTCACTACTTCGGTCGCTTTCAAATAACACCCTCTAATGAGTGAGATTCCTTGGGGCTAAATGTTTGACCCACTAAGTAGGCATGATAATGAAACCCAGCAACTTTGATGTGGGTTCTTAGAATCCCACATAAATATTTCTGCCGGCAATGTTAGCCAATAGGACAAATTCCCCAGCGTTGCGCACTTGGCACAATTAGTGCTGATTTCACTGGCATCTGCCTGAGTACAGAGTACCCGAAGAGTCCGTAGTCATACTAGGTACGGAGTACAGGTACACAAGACCGACATCGGGAGGTCCAACTGTGTAGATACATACTCCATAGTGAGCTCGGGAGGTCCGACGGTTGCCGACGGGCTATAGGCTACTAAACACATTAGCAGATTTGCGTGATAGCTACAGCCCCATAGGATAAGTAGATCATTCTCATTTTATTAAAACACATATGTCTCTACGGAGTAAAGCTCGTGAAATTCCATTCGGGATACTTGTGAAGGATGTGTGTGTGAAGTACATAAGACTTGGGGTCTTCAGCCAAGGGCGTCGACGAATGAACTCTAAGTATGACACACAAGTTGTTATTTCCGTATTGCCTTCCTTGTACTCCGTGTGCATCGAGGATATATTGCAGTTGCATTGAGGCGTCGATCACGATGTTTGGCTTGGCGATCTAAATTGACTCATTGCCAATAGAAACCCGTCAAAAACACTAGAAAAGGGAGCTAAACGTGCAAGGCTCGTACATAAATTCATAATTATTATCTTAATGAGCTAGCTTAATGCAATTACAACATATATTCTATTCGCGATCCTACCGCCTGAAAAGAGTACTTAACAAATTTCTTCTCTGCCCCCACTTTTTTATTCTTCTCTTGTCAAGCTCTCAATAAATTAAAATGGACGAGGATACCAAGCCATGGGGCTATAGATGGCGTTCATCTCGACTCTTAGTGGTTTCGTCCATCACTGTTGCATTATTCGCAGGTATGTGTGGTTGTTTCATTCACACGAGCACCTTTTTTTTCACATCTGAGTCATACTAACAATCTATTAGAAACATTTCTCTACGGATTTCTTACTCCGATCTTAAGTTATATGCTTGAAGAACGACTGCATATTGACCCATCACAAACTCAGACGTACACCACAGCATTGCTCACTACCCATGGGTTCATTGGTCTCATCTCTGCTCCGATTGTCGCTTACCTTGCCGAGAAGACTCCGAGCCAAAAGAAACCACTATTGATCGCTCTGGCAGGATGCTTCTTGGGAACTCTTCTCATTGCTCTCGCCCCATGTGGTATGAGCACCTCTAACCTTGATTACAACCCTTTTTGACCTGATTATCGTGAACAGTTTGGCTCCTCTTCGTTGGTCGCATCCTGCAATCAATGGCGGGTGCCGCCACTTGGGTGGTTGGATTTGCTCTTTTGGCAAACAATGTTGATAAGAAACACCTCGGACAGTCGATGGGCATGGCCATGTCATTTGTAACTGCAGGAATGGTCGGCGGACCAACAGTGAGTGGCGCAATGCTCCAGTTATTTGGTTACTGGGCCGCCTGGTCACTTCCCTTGGTCGTACTTGTCTTGGACATCATTGCCCGTCTGGTAATGATTGAGCCTGGCCTTGGATATCGAAAGAAAATCAATTCTCAGAGCAAACCTTCTGGTAAGTCAGTGCTCAATAATGACGGGGGCCCAGAAGAATCGACTGCTCTGCTTTCTGATACACGGTCAGCTGTCAAGCCGGATGACTGTAGAGTGGAAAACAAGCACAATCTCAAACATGAATTCTACAGAGTTATGCTCTCTGATCCCCGTGTTTTAACTGCATTGGCCAACGTTGTTGTTGTCTCCGCTCTCATGTCTGGCATTAACAACACCCTCCCCGTCCACCTGAGACAAGCATTTGGTTGGAAGAGTTTGCTCATTAGTATGATGTTCTTCTGTCTCCAAGTTCCGAACATCGTTCTTAGCGGCCCATCTGGTTGGCTTCGTGACCGAATCGGAATACGGGGACCTACCGTTTTCGGTTGGGTTGCGTTGATTCCTCTAATCTTACTTCTGGGGATTCCTGGAGACCCCCACTTCCCATGGGCTGGAGGAGATGCTGCTGGCAAGTCTATCTTTACCAGCAGTTTGATTGCTCTGGGTAGTATTCTACCTCTTGTGCGCGGTGTAGGAGCCGTGCAACTGGCCTGTGAGTGATTCCATTACATGTTGTGTTATCCATTCCCGACTAACAAATGGGATTTCTCTCAATATAGATGTTGTCAAAGACATGGAAGCTAAAGACGCGCATCTATTTGAGGCCAACAGAAGCAATTTACGAGTCTTCTCCATGACTGAAGTTGGATTTAGTGTTGGTATGATGTTTGGGCCTTTGTTGACCGGCTCGTTATTTGAATGGGTTGGCTTCTTTTATATGACCGTAGCACTAGGTGAGTCACACAGTCTAATAACCTATCATTCCATTTACTAACCCGGTGCAGCTATTACCTGCCTCTTGCAGGCCGTGATTTCCTGGCGTTGGTTGGACACCTTGCCCTCACCCGAAGCTCCCGAAGCTTCAGTTTAAAAAATTGCCATGATTGATGTATATGCGTTGAAGGAGCCCTAAAAAGTGATTGCCGTGATACAAGTACTCTAGCAAGGTTGATTAAGATATGCCTCGGGGTAGATTACAATAGAATATGAAATGCATAAATATCAGTTGACAAAGTCCAAAAATAATGTATATCAATGTATTAATTTTCATTAGAATCGACACAGCAATTGTATAACAATCGGCGGCTCGGGGTTGGTGAAGATAACGGGATCTACCCCGCGAGGGTATCACGGCAGTTTCCCATCTCTCGATTAGAGAGCACCACACAACAATGACCGAGTCAAAGACTGAGAGCTCGCAACTTGCCGATTGCGATAATATCCCGATTATCGACCTCTCAACTTTGGATAGTCCAAATTCCGATGAGCGACAGAAGCTCGCTCAGTCAATCTATGATGCCTGCACTCAGGTTGGCTTCTTTTACATCAAGGTACCTGGTACTATCGTACTCTTGAGCCTGATTGGATACTAATGCTGCCTGTTTAGAACCATGGGATCCCAGAGGACAAAATCAATGGTATACACAGCTCCGCAAAGCGACTCTTCGACCTCCCGGAGGATCAAAAAATGAAGTTCTATATTGGGAACTCTCTCGTACGCCTGCAAAACCAAACACGCAAAAATACATCCTAATAATATACCAGAAATTCCGCGGCTACAGCCCCCTAGGCGGCGAGAAGTCCACAGGGACAGACGATGATCCTATCGCCGAAGAAGATGCGGTCAGTGCTCTCTCTGAAGCATTCGACATCGGATATGAAACCGCAATGGACTCTCAAAAATTGAAAGACGACCCTCTTCCTCGTGATCCCTATAGATTATATGGAGATAACCAATGGCCTAGCCAAGATATACTTCCAGACTTCACAGAGACCTATATTGAATATTGTACCATGATGCTAGGGCTCTGCCGAAAGCTGATGAAAATATTCGCTCTCGCTTTGGGCTTGCCCGAAGAGCATTTTGATTCCATGACTCGGAACCCAGGTGTCACTTCCAGGATGATGCATTACCCACCTCAGCCGGTGAAGGAGGAAGTCCGTGAAGGGCTTGGGGCTCATACGGTAAGCAATTGGCCGAAATTCACACCGCACATACCGAAAGACTAATTCCGGGATCCACTGTCAGGATTTCGAATGCTTCACTATCCTCTCCCAGGGTAGTGTCCCGGGATTACAAGTATTGACTCATAGCGGCGAGTGGATACTAGCGCCACCGTTGCCGGGGACGTTGGTCATCAATATTGCAGATTGCTTGTCAATTTGGTAAGGCTGGTTCGGTCATTCATGGGATTGTATGCTGACTTGTTTAGGACGAATAAAAAGTTCAAGTCGACTATTCATCGCGTGACAAACTTGACCGGGCAAGAACGTTACTCTATTCCCTTCTTCTTTGGGGTCGACTATGATACAACAGTGTCAGTTCTACCGAATCATATTTCGGATGATAGTCCTGCATGTAAAGAGCCGTTCAAAGCAGGCGAGGTCAGTGATAAAATAGCCCTGGTACCGGTGTGGTAACTGACGAGGCAATAGTGGGTTCGCGAAAAGCTATCAAAAGCTTATGTTGGATATGAAGGCTAGGGATTGCAGGGGACAATGAGTCTTCTTGAGATGGAATTTCCAACAATACAACATATACTTGAACTACACAATTCTAGCATCTGTGATATAGTGTCCAAATCAGACCAAGTCATGTATACCTAGCATATGTATGTTAAGAGGTGTGATCACCTCGTCACAAATAATTAATCCCAACATTGAACCCATCTCCTCATCCAGCCCAGCACATCCTAATCCAGCCATCGGAGAAAACGTAGAGTTTGTAAGCATGAACTCTCCGGCTTCCCGTCGGAACCCCGCACACACGTACGACGACGGTTGCCTAAGCATCAAGCTCTATAAAAGAGTGTCTTCATGAACAACATCTAGGATAACAATACCTGCAGCTATTTACTTCGCGATGTCATTGCCATTCAGTACTCCGCCCTCCACAGCGACGGCCTCCCTTATTTCCTTCAAGTCTGCCATTCCCAAAGCCCAACTCGTCGAGCTTGAGACGTTGATAAAGACAGCGAAACTCGCACCAACGACCTACGAGAATTCCCAGACAGACCGTCGTTATGGTGTTACTACGGACTGGCTTGTGACTATGCGGGATCAATGGCTGAGATCTTACAACTGGTAATAAAACCACAGCGCACCGTGCAGGTGCACTACAATGCATGATATTGGACACGAGACTGAAATGTAACGCTAGGAAATCCTCAGAGGATCGAATTAATGGGTTCCCTCAGTATACGACGGATATTGAAGGTCTTACGATTCATTTTGTAGGGTTGTTTTCGGAAAGGAAGGATGCTGTTCCTGTCTTGTTTATTCATGGATGGCCTGGTAGGTCTATATCGTAGCCTTGGTCTCACAACACGCAAGCAAACAATTCATAGAGACTAATGTTACGTATCATAGGGAGCTTTCTCGAGTTTTTGCCTATACTGCAAAAGTTCCGAGAGGAGTACACGCCGGAAACCTTGCCTTATCACTTAATTGTACCTTCGTTGCCAGGTTTCACCTTTTCCTCTGGCCCCCCACTGGATAGGAACTTTGAGACTGGTGACATTGCCCGTGTGTTGGATCAACTAATGAAAGGCCTCGGCTTTGAGAGCGGATATGTTGCCCAGGGAGGTGACATTGGAAGTCGGATTGCTAGGCACTTGGGCGTGGATCATGAGAGCTGTAAAGGTATGGAACATCCATATTCATCCTTGTAGGATTGAGATTTTTCTGACAAGTTGCGATATAGCTGTACACGGTGAGTACTTGCTTCGTAAAGGTTATCCAATGAGCAGAATGCCAATATAAGTTAGTCAACGTGGTTTTCATGCGAAAGCCGGACGGCATGACGGACGACCACCTGAATGCTTTCGAGATAAAAGGCATCCAGAGGATGATGAACTTTATGGCTTTGGGCGCAGGCTATGCAAATGAGCAAGGTACTCGACCCAGCACCATCGGGCATGTTTTGTCATCGAGCCCTATGGCGCTACTAGCGTGGTGAGTAGTGCAAAGCAAAGCGTGGTCGACAGGAACTCCAAAGTTGACATACGCAGGATTGGGGAAAAATTCTTGGAATGGGTTGACGATCCACTTGCCCCAGAGGATATTTTGGAATCTATCACCTTGTATTGGCTTACGGAGACGTTCCCTCGAGCGATCTATACTTATCGACAGGTGAGTCTTCTTCGATGATTCTTGACTTCCACGAGCAGATATCTAATGGGCATGAATAGAACTATCCTGGGCCACCGATTCCGGCTTCCAATGACCCCCGTTGGTATATCCACAAACCATTTGGAGTCTCGTCTTTCCCTATGGAGCTTGCTCAACTGCCGCGCGCGTGGGTTGAAACAACTGGAAACTTGGTATTCTGGGAGAAACACCAGAAGGTATGCAATATGGTAGTTGAGCGAGAACTAGAATATGAGACTGATGATGGTTTGCTACAGGGTGGTCATTTCGCGGCACTGGAGCAGCCTGATGAATTGAAGGCTGACCTAGTCAAGTTCATAGACCAGGTGTGGCCAGGTATTACCGGTGCCAAATAAGCCGACCTTACTGACCAAGAGAGAAAGGCGATGTTAATGGAAGTGAGTTGAAGTTTCGTTTGAAGTTGAAATATATTTAGGGTGTGGGTAGCTACATACAGAAGTGTGATATTATTTATAAGAACGACTGGAACCTGTATAGAAATATTGGGCTGAAAGTACCACCATAGTAATTTTTCATTAACTCCAAATAAAATAATTTCCATAAGACGTTCATAGATTGGTGATCTGGTAAAGTAACAGAGGGTGCAGTCGGAAACTTCAAATGCGGGTTGTTTATCAGATCGCGCTGACCTCTACGTAACTATTTCCTCCCCATCTCCAACTACATCTCAACGAAAACCCCCAGTGCATCATATTTTAGTCTAGCAGCATCACCTAAATCATGCCACCAACCACTGCAGCTGATGAAATATTCTCCGACGAATCAAGCTTCTACGGTATAACCACATCTCATACCCCACCGAAGGAACCCAAGCTAACCCATATCAGGCGACGACGATGAAAAGACTCAACTAGAAGCACAAGTCTCATCCTATGACCCAGAGCCATTTTGGGTGGAAACCCACCAGAAGCTACTATCAACCATCCAGCAGCAACTGCGCGCGCCACCAACACGCGCAAAGGCCGGATCATCAGACATTTCTATGGACGATGCATCCCCAGAAACAGGCACCGTACCACACAACCGGCGTGGAAAGACTGAGACCATAGCTCGCTTTTTATCGCGTCTTCCGCCCTCAACAACAGAAGCTGCGGACGTAGGCCCCTGGATCTGGATGTACAATCCGAATATACCGTCTAAGCAGAGTGAGGAGGATGGGGATGTTCCTACTCTGCTAAGAAAGGGCAGGAAGCTTCTCCAAGACTACGAGAATGAAAGTGCGGTCCTGCGCGAGGCGCATGATAAATCTGGCGCGAAGACTACGGCTGCTTTGACTCGTAAATTGAATCCGATGCGGAAGGAGCTTGAGAAGGGGATTCTTGATCTCGCGAGGGAGACAGGTGTTACCCATGGGAAGTGGATGCTGTTTCCCACTGCTGACCAGGTTGATGAGTTCTGGGGGGTGGTTGTTAGGGCAACGGAGAAGGGGCAGCTTGGGGATGCGGCGAAAGTCGCTACGGACGGTGGGTCTGGAGAGAGTCGGTTGATCTGTGTTTATACAGAAGATTTTGGGGATGTTGAGGATGTTAAACGGGTTGTGAGTAAGTTGATTGATATTGGGCTTGTTGGGAAGGGGCCTCGGTCTATTTACTACAAGTCGGATGCGTTTACTCAGCTGGAGATTAACTCTAAGAATGAGTACGGGTTGAAGGCAAGTATGTATTCGAGTCGGGAGATCCTTGAGGGGAAGTAGGTGGGGATTATGGCTCGGTAGGGGTTGTTTATGAATAATGAGGATATGATTGACGATTAATGTTTTGGTGTAGTGGGTATCTCTGAACGCAGTTATCGACATGTTTATGATATTTATATGTTTCCAGACATTGGTGTAGGTTATGTCATGATAGGCTGTGTGCCCAAGGCGTTCCAAGGTAGTGGTGGTTTCGTTGGGGGTGTTCGTCGGGACAAGCACAGGAGGCAGGTACCGACTGATCATGTCTTGCATAGATCAGGAAGGATTTGTCTTTATGAATGAGCCAGCTCATTCATGACCGCAAGTGTCGGTCTAGTCAAGAAGTGATAGCTCACTTCGACAGCAGTCCATTGCCGAGGAGCTTCAACCACATGGATTATGGCCGAGGAAAGGTGTGTGGGTGTTCAGTCGTCATGAACTTCCCGGTTCATGGCTTTCTCACACGCTTGCCGAACCTCAGCAACCCCTTTAACATCACCCCAAACGTCCAGTAAATGCTGGATCTGTTTCCAGTCCTTCTCCGCATCCTCCTCTTTATCCTCCGCCACAAGCTTCTCCAATCTCTGTGGTGCAGCAAGCACCCATCGAACAGTATCCTTCTCACTCTTCAGGTTCGACGCCCCGTCTTCCAGCTTCGCCTCCTTCATTCTCTGCCGCTGCTCCTCGCCTTCCTTAATGAGTCCCCCAGCAGTCTCAGCAACGAAAGCAATAGCCGGGCCGAGTGTTTTCGTCATAGTCAACGGCGCACCGCGATCGTCCATACTGCGCCGCATTTTACCAATTGTCTCCACCGCACGAATCAACTTCGAGTAGTTATCGTAGACCAGCGCCTTCCGCTCTCCGTCGAGAGTTCGGATATCTCCAACCAACGTGTTCTCCGCCTTGAGCACCGTAGATAGCGATGACGATGACAAGAGATGCTCGACATACCGCTGCGGGTCAAAGTCTGCACTGTCAAGCTCCGTTCCTGACCCTAGAGCGGTTGGATCGGAAATGTCTCCTGCATCTGTGTTCCGCGGCAAACTCCGGGAGCGAGATGCGTCCCGGGAGGCAGATTTGTCTGCACCGGGCGGCTTTAGGTTGTAGTAATCTCGTAGAGCGCTGCGATTGCGTCGGACGGGGAGTGAGGGGGAAAGAGCTCGTGCGGTGGACGGGGTAGACGCGGCGCTGAGGCCCCCGCTGACGCTGGTGTTAAAGGCATCGAGTGATGGGCGGGAGGAGGTTGGACCTGGGGAATGGGCCCGAGAGGAGGCAATTGACGGACGCGGGGATGATAGAGCCGACATTGCGGTGTTCCGAGGGAGGTTTATCGGAGTCGTCGGAGGTGAGGGAGTCGGGCCAGATCAATTGCTTTAAGCAGTGGTCTGTGCTTTTGTTTTCGCGTTAAGAGCTTCCCCAACTTCTTTGCTTTCCTTGGTTTACCATGCGCGCAAATATGATCATACAGGAGTCCAATGCATCATGACAAGTCCTGATCAAATCGCGGCTCAGATACTGAGCACCAAATCCCTCTCAGTCGCCCAGCCCTGGCTTAATGCCTTTCTATCATCCTCTAGCACAGCACAACGCAACATCCCCCCATCTGCTCTCGCAAAAACAGCTATATTCCGTCTCCTCGCCTCTGATATACAAGAATCACTTTCTAAGCACAGATCATGCGTACTGCCAGTCGACATCCATAACCCGACGGTCCAAGAGCGCCGCCTGCAAGGCTCAATCCCCGTGCAAGTGCTAGACATCGAAGACATCGGCACAAGCCTGTGGAGCCAGATCGAAGCCATCGAACGCGTTGAGCGCGGCGAGGCGATCCACGGCCGCGAAATCGTGCGCACAGTAGCTGTGGGCGAGGATTCTGAGGCGTCGGAGAACAATCGCGCGAATAACAACACTGCAAATGGTGCTACGAGTGCGTCCGGGAACAGTGGGTATGGGCCGCACCGCCTGATTCTTCAGGATGCAGCGGGAACTATGGCTATAGGAGTTGAAATGCAGCGTATTGAGGGAATAGCGTTGGAGAAACTTGCTATTGGGGCGAAGCTCTTGCTCCGTAATCCGTCTGTTGCGAGAGGTATGGTGCTACTTTCTCCGGGGTCTGTTACTCTGCTCGGAGGCAAGATTGAGGCTTTGGACAGACCGTGGAGAGAGGGTAGGAAGGCTAGGTTGCTAGAGAAGACTGCGGGTGTTGAGAGAGAATGAGAAGAGACAAGTCATCATGGGCTCAAGCAGCTGAACAGACGGCGGAGTGTGGTTCTTTTACTATGCACTTATTATTAAGGTACGGGATTGGCATTTCTGTTACTCTATCATGGAAACGTTTCCTGTGCTATATTTGATGTTATCATGTTCATTCGCTAAAGACTGATGTGCAGTTAAAAGTAGATACATGTGCATCAATTTCACCCAGCCCTCGTGCTTGTCGGGCGCTTATGTGGCAGAGTGGCAGGGTAGTTACCTCGTCGTCCGATCACTTCGGTCCATGGCCTGTACAACGCCTCCATGGCACCAGAGGTTTCTTATCGTCCGATTCCTCCGATTTATGGCCAGTGAAGCGCGTCCACGCGTTCCTGGTAGGAACATTGTGGCTCAGTTCCTCCCATCCAGTACGTTTCCACGGGGCAATCATGATTGCTCGGAAGGCGTCACCAACCTTGCCGGTTTGTGCGTAGGCTTGACTAAGATCCTCGGCTCCGAGATTACCGTAAGGAGGCACGCTCCGCACAGCACGTTTGATAGTCATGGCAGCCGGGTATGGGTTTCGCGACGCCGCTGACAACTCCATCCATCCGGCAGGTTGGCCGGGTGTAAGCATCACGGCAGTAGTGGCATCGCCAATGCACCTGATGCTTTCGGGGACGGTTGCATTAGCGTTGAGTCCCATTTCTGAGATGGCACTCAGAAGTTTGATGATTTTAGCTCGGTCGTGGAGATCAATGTCATCGCGCGAGATCATGTTGTTAAGGTCTGATTGAACTGCATCAATGGCGTCCCGGTCCGTATCGAGGAGAGCGATGGCACCCAAAAGGGTGACTGCTCCGATGTGGCTAGGGTGGTCCACCACACAGTCGAGAAGTTGCTCGCGAGCAACAGACCGGTTCTCCTCGCCGCCCTT
The DNA here is from genome assembly GCA_928213465.1 of Penicillium sclerotigenum. NCBI lineage: Eukaryota > Fungi > Ascomycota > Eurotiomycetes > Eurotiales > Aspergillaceae > Penicillium > Penicillium sclerotigenum. The sequence goes on along the minus strand of CAKMRK010001388.1, from coordinate 117,716 downwards.
GGCCCACAGGACCTGGGCAAGGAGACAGACAACATCTGGAGCATTCTCTGCTTCTTCGAGGGCATCTCGGAACATATCGATGGCTTGGTCCATAGACTTCAGGTTGTAATATGCTAAACCAGCGGTCAGATGCGCAGACAGGCGAAGTGTCTTGCAGGCTTCGGGGTCGAATTTCTCCGCATCTTCCTCCCCAGAGAGGGTGAGCGCGAGCTCGGCCTTTTCCGCAGCCTCTTCATAAGAATGGCGTGCAAGCAAGACACGAGCCATATCTGCATTTGCTTGGGCATACCTCGAAAGAGAAGCTGGTGACTCAGTCTTCTCAAACTCGTCTTCCATGCCTGAACAGACAACCTGCAGGCTAGACTCGGCATCTGCGGTTTCGCCCATTCTTTCTGCCAACAGGGCGGAAAGGTGCACGAACGGCAGGCTTGACGGATCTTGGATGCAGAGTTGGTGCAATGCGAAGAATGGCTGGATGAGTTCGGAGACGTTAGAAGAGGAGGCCTCGTTGAGATGATCAAAGTGAGTCAGGCTGAACTGGCGCTTAGTGAGAATATCGGACGAATTTGAGATATCAAAGGCATGCTCGAAATAACCCTTCGCCTCCTGTATCTGGCGAGCCTTGAGTGAAAGGAACCCTTGGCCAACCCAAGCCAGTGAATAGTCTGGGTCGGTGGCCTGCGCTCGCAAGAAGGTCTTGTAGGATTGGTCGCCTTCTTCGTGAAGGAGGTAGAGTGCTGCGAGATTTGTCCAGACTTGCGCGTTGCGTTCGTTCAAGTGCAAACTGCGTACAAACGCATGCTGAGAGACCTTTGGACTCATGCTCGCAGTGACAACACCCAGGGCGTTCCAGAAATCGGCATTGCCCGCCTCTAATTCAATTGCTCTCTTGAAGCACCGCATGGCTGCTTTGATGAACTTCCGAGACTTCTTACCCTTCTTGGTCGAGTTCGGCTGCACACTGCGATGGGCCAGGTATTCAGCCCAACCAAGGTTGTACCAGGCAACCGCTTGGGAATGAGTATCATGCACGGAAACGTGAAGTGCACGTTTAAAGGCGATTATGGACAGGTGAATGTAGAACTCAGATAGCATCGACTCTCCACTTTCATCAGCTGCGAGCCAATCACTTCCGACACCATCAATATCGGTCATGACATCAAGGGCCATAGGGTCGAGATCGACTGCCAGCAAAGCCTTGCAACTGGAAGCAGACAGCTTTCCAGCCTTGGCTTTCATGTATGAGAAGTTGGAGAAGGCATCGCCTACGGCCTTCCACAAGTTGAAAATGTCGCTTTTTAGCTGCACCAACGAGTTGGCCACCGAAAGAGCTTGGTATGCGAGCTCTGCCGCATCATTGAAGAGACCTAGGCCAAGGCTCTTCGCCGAACTCTCAGTCAGGGTCTGAAGAAGTGCGAGAGTCACACCAATGTCACCAGGTCGGGATTGTAGGACATCTTCGTAGGCAGCGATGGCGTCGTCATACTGGCCAAGCTCCCGCCTGACGTTTGCCAGCATATATCTTGCAAACCATACATGTTCCTTGTCTTTAGCTGAAAGCTCTGGTTCCAATAATCTTGCTTGCTCAAAGGCCTTGGTGGCGGCGTTGTATCGACCAGAATGGTGATAGCTTTCAGCAAGGCCGACCCATGAGTGATAATCTGTTGGCGCGAGTCGAAGCGCTGCTTGGAAGGACACAATACTTTTGCTGTATTGCTGTTTGTTAACCTGAACAGACCCCAATGCCGCATATGGCCAGCTGAACCCTCGGCGCTTTGATCCAGGGGACGGCCTAGCCTTGCCGGAGTCAACCACCCGCTGCGCAACTGCTTCGACAAGGTCCCATTCCTTCGAGTCAGCGAAACCCCTTGCAAGACGCTCAGCAGCTTCGATCTCAGATGTTGACAGTTCGAATGCCTTGTGGAAGCATCTGCGGGCTCTGGCCTTATCCTTCTTGTAGTCTGCGTAGTAGAAACCAAGGATGGTGTATGCTGGGGCGAAGTTCATATTCGCCTGAATGGAAGCAAAGAGGCTAGCATAAGCACCACTACGATCTTTGCGCGCAGTTGGGGACGGATCAAGCTCCCACTGACAGTAACCAATGCGGTAAAGAAGGTCAGATTTGAACTCTCTGTTGTCTGGTTGAGCTTCTTTCAGGTCCTCGAGCGTAGCCTGAAGACTGACTAAACCACCTTCAAGATCGCCACTCAATGCTTCACACCAAGCAAGCTCTCCACGAATATTGAGGTTAGCAGAATCGCGTTCAAGTGATCGCCGCAGGAAGTCGACAGCTTCTGCGTAGTCCTGATCCTCTTTTAAAATCAAACCAATTCCAAGCAGGCAATTAGAAGAGGTTGGCTTCCGTTTGAGGATGCCCTCGAAGATTCTTTTCGCATCTGGGTGATATCGAGGTGATTGATAATGAATCATGGCATTGGCAAGTGCATTGTTCAGGGCATCAACGGTGTTTGGAATCTTGATCCCACTGTACTTCACCAAGTTGTCAATGTACAGCAACCCCTTGCGAGCAACATTGACCACATTCTCATACTCTTCGAAAGAGAGGTAGACATCTGCCATGATACGGTGAGCAAGAATTGAATCTCGAGCAGAATCCAAGCCCGAGACCATAAGGACGAGAGGGTCTTGAGGAGCAATTGCATCGTCATCAACTTCGTTATTAGGCTGAGTGGCTGTGATTCCCTTGCTATTCTCGTCATCTTTGCCATTTGTTTCGTCTGAGGGGTCATTGGGAAATGGGGATAGTTCGCTCAATAAAAATCCTTTGAGAACCTGCGAGAGCCCAGATTCTGGGAAGAACTCAATGTACTCGCGCAGGTGCCCCACGTCATACTGGGAGAAATCCTGAACATCCAGCCACCCCAGGAAAACCTTCCATGCCGGCTCGAACGGATGTTTGATGATCACCATGTCATGGGCTGCCTTAAAAACGGCCGCTCTCTTTGCCCCCTTCTCGGCGTCAGGCAGAAATCCGAGTTCTTCATATGCCCGCTGAAACAACTTCTCCTCGTATTGGCGGCGTACCGTATCGTCGTTGGTCCAATCAATCATTCCTTGGTAAAATTGGTCCAATCGGCTCTTGTTGGCAGCTTCCCGGCGAACTTCCTGAGTAACTTGTTCGATGCGAGCACCAAGACGCGTTCTGCGCTCTCCAATCTCACGATTGATAAACTCTCTTTCCTGGCGCTCGGTGATTTCAATCAATCGCTGGTATGTCTGGGATGGACGAGGCAACCGGCCCTCAAGGAAGTTGTACAGAGGTGAACCCGGTATCTGGAGTTCCAATGCATGCTTGTGTTGAGCTGGGGTCCCCTTATTCTTCATCGTCTTTGTGTATTTGTTAATCAGATCTTGGCAGCGTTCCTTCTCATCGCTAGAAGTCATCAGCACTATGTCCTTCGTACACATAAACTACAAAGGAATCAAAACATACCTGTCGGCGAATATCTTTCCAAGAGCAATGACTGCCTTGTGATAGCCATCGTGGCTACAGCCACCCTGTTTCTCGTACAGGGAGATCAAGCCCTGCCAAGCAGTTTTATCGTTGGGATTGATACCGGTTGCAGCAGAATATGCGTTCTCCGCGTCATGATTCCTATTCAATCGATCGCAGGCGAGACCGAGGAAGACATTCCTTGAAAAAAACAAACCGAGTTAGCCATGTTCCATACAAAATCAAGAATTGTCATACGCGTGGTAATTATTCGGCTCGTTCTTGACAAGCTCCTTGGCTTTCTCAGCAGCAGCTTGGTAGTCTTTCGATTCCAAAGCTGCTCGCACGGCTTTCAATGCCGCTTTGCTCGACATTATTCCCGTTGTGCAGCGGCAGCGGGGAGAAACTGTCTTGGTGGAGCAAAGCCGTCGGCTAGCTCGCGATACGTCACTTCTTATCGCTATCGAAGGTGGACACTAATGGGTCTTTCAGCTGGCAATGAGCTCGCTATTAGCTGGAAAGTCTGAATTGGCAAATAGATGAAAAGGATCAGCTCCGAGATCTCACGGCAGAGGTGCCGAGGACTGAGAACAACTCCAAGGAGTCAGGATCTTCTACCAGGTTTCTGGGAGTGGTCAGAATCACGTGTTCTAGTGATTTGAACGGAGATATCGGGCAGCTTGGCGCTAGTGTCATTCGCAAAAGGTTGCCAAAGCTCGTTCGCATGCTATTTCAATACTGCTAGTCGAGTTGAATCAGAAAGTCGTTGCCTGTTTCTAGATACCTCTTTCTTACGAACTGTGGACTTTGTATACTTCGTTTCTTGACTTGCCCACCCTTAAACATCCCGCGCGACACTACGACTTCATTCGAATTGACCCCTGGTAGCACTAGGGCGACAATGGCCCCTCTTCATCTGAAAGTCGAGGGACATTTGTTTCGAGACCCTCATAACCGCGAGGTCACACTAAGGGGGATTAACGTTGCGGCTGATGCGAAATACCCAAAGACGCCTGACATTCCCACATACATCGCCGAGAAGTTCTTTGACGGGGATAATGTCTCATTTGTTGGACGGCCTTTTTCACTGGAATATGCCCATGTTCATTTCAAGCGCCTTCGGAAATGGGGTTATAACACTATCAGGTACATCTTTACTTGGGAAGCTATTGAGCACGCCGGGCCGGGAATCTACGACCATGAGTGGGTCGAATTCACCATAGAAGTCCTCCGGATAGCCAAACAATATGATTTCTGGATCTTTATGGATCCACATCAGGATGTAGTAAGTATATATGATCACCCCTGAAGAGAACGTACAAACCCCATACTCACTAACCCTTCTTAGTGGTCTAGGTTCTCAGGAGGATCTGGGGCACCAATGTGGACACTCTATGCAGCGGGACTAAACCCAAAAACGTTCAAAAATACGGAAGCCGCCTTGGTTCAAAACACATACGACATCCCCGCGGAGTTTCCCAAGATGATTTGGAGCACAAATTATACTAGACTGGTTTGTCAAACCATGTTTACATTATTTTGGGCTGGACGGGACTTTGCTCCTAAGGCAATCATTGATGGGGTTAACATTCAAGACTATCTCCAGAAACATTTTATTGCCGCATGTGCATATTTGGCACGGAAAATTCATGAAGCAGGTGATCTTGATGGTGAAGTCATCATTGGCTGGGAAAGCATAAATGAGCCTCATCGTGGCATTATTGGTGTGCAAGACATTTCAGTAATTCCGCCGGAGCAGCAACTTCAACTTGGTACTTCACCGACAGCATTCCAAGCAATGCTCACCGGCTCAGGCAAGGCCTGCGAGCAGACAACATGGGCGTTTGGAAACTTTGGACCTTATAAGACTGGCACAAACCTCGTGGACCCGGCAGGGGAGATAGCCTGGTTGCCGGCTGACCATGATGATACCAAATATGGCTGGCAACGTGACCATGGGTGGAAACTTGGCGAGTGCATCTGGGCTCAGCATGGAGTTTGGGACCCGTCCACAGACACCCTTCTACAGAAGGATTACTTCTCAAAGAACCCCAAGACGGGCGAGCCACTTGACTATGAGAAATTTACCAACTCGTATTTCTTGGATCATTATCGAGAATATAAGAATGCCATTCGAGAAATCTGGTCTGACGCAATAATGTTTTGCCAGCCACCTGTGATGGAGGTACCGCCAGATGTCAAAGGCACTGCTGACGACGACCCGAACATGGTCCATGCGGTCCATTTCTATGATGGATTAACTCTTTTGACAAAACATTGGTGAGATCTGGTCACCTGGGCAAGGTTCTTCAAATAGATGTCAGCAGTACTGACTCCTACAGGAACCGACTCTACAATGTGGATGTTATTGGGGTTCTCCGGGGCAAGTACCTCACCCCTGCCTTTGCCCTCAAGGTTGGCGAGACGGCTATTCGCAACTGTTTGCGTGACCAACTTAAGTTCCTCCGCGATGAAAGCCGAAATTACATGGGCAACCATCCGGTGGTATTCACGGAGATTGGAATCCCCTATGATATGGACGACAAAAACGCATACAAGACCGGTGACTATAGTAGCCAAACCAGCGCCATGGATGCAAATCATTTTGCACTGGAGGGCAGTACTTCCAATGGCTTTACTCTATGGGTATATGTCACACAGGTAGGTATCTCTGCGCCTCAAACCATGAATGGTACTCACACAACATAGAACAACCACGAATGGGGTGATCAATGGAACGGGGAGGACCTGTCTATTTATTCTCGCGACGATCTAGAACTGCCAGCAGGATCTAGCACTCGTCTTCTTGATCCCCATTCCCCAGCGTACTCCGAAAGTCAGAGTAGCGGAGGCGAGCCAAGTGTTGAGCCTCGTAATCTCAAACGTGCTTTGTCAACTCCTTCGATCTCTAGTGACCGCTCCCAGCCATCTCTGCGAGAGAAACAAGGCTATCGCGCCGCAGAGGCATATCTCCGCCCGAGTCCAACATACGTGAGCGGAAAGTTGGATAGTCATGGTTTTGATCTCAAGAATTGTGTGTTTACTCTATCGCTGACGGCCAAAGGGGCAACCACCGCGACTGCCCCAACCGAAATATATCTTCCTGAGTTCCATTTCCCAGAAAGCAACATCGTAGTTGCAGTCAGTGGTGGCAAGTGGGATATAGACATCCAGGACATCCAGGGTGTCAAGCTACAGTACCTGCGGTGGTGGCATGCCGAAGGAGAACAGGACATCAAGATCGAGGGACTCAAGCGCAAGCCAGGGGAGTTCGCTAGTCCTGGGGGTGGTGATGTCAGCTATCTGGAACAATGTCAGAAAGGCCAGTGTGTCATGATGTGAAGTTGATGGTTTGATTTCGTGAGCTGAAATTCTTATTTGCCAATTTGAGACCAATTGTTTCCTTATATATATATATATTCCCGGGGAGGTTTTCCGTTGCCTCTTCAAATCCCAGTAGGAAAGAAACTTGATCCAAGACACCTGATTCTCTAGATGATATAAATGATATTCAAGGTCACTTTTGGGTGTACATATATGTGACAGGTCTAACTAACTATAGGTCGAAGTATACAACACAGCCGTAGGTATGCGAGATAAGATAAACAATGAGGAGGGGCATAGCTCGGGGGGCCATAGGCAGCTATGATGACACCAGCAGACATAGATTAGCATAGAACAAAGAAATATTATAGCGATTGTTACCTAACTAATCCTCTACCCTATAGCCTTGAAATTCTTCAATCGAGTCCTCTATCTAGCGCACCGCAAAAGTGAAAGAATAGCGGAGCATCAACCATCAACGGGTGAGCGGTGTGCCATTGTTGATCTTCAGGGAAAATTCTCAGCCCGACAAGTCACCAATTGTCTTCTGAAGTGTTCCCTTTTCTGATCTTTACCTCGCCAACTACCCGCATTGCAAAAAGGACCGATTGCCTACTTCAAATACGGTCCTCAACCTCGATCCACCCTCCCCCCGGAAAGAGCGAGTGGCGCGTGCGGATGGCCGTTGCGGTGTCCGACTGCTAAACCAACACAGGACAAGTTCAACGGCCATCGAGTCTTATCTGCCTGCCACTGACTATGAGACGCGGTCTACTACAGTGACACGAGACCCAGACTTTACTTTTTTTGTTCACCAAATACTTCTGCAACGCGTCGAAAAGATGGCTGCGGAGGAGTTGTCGGAGGGCGGCATGGCCGACATCATCCGTGCCCTGCAACTAATTCACAGCCCTGCATCGTCGAACGATATACGAAAGGAGGCCTCGCAGTTCGTGGAGAACCTGAAAGAATCTGACGCTGCGGCGCGAAATGGCTTCCTTTTGGCTTCCCGTATGGAGCACGAGCCCGTTGTTCGATACTTCGGTCTTACTCTCCTCGATCACGTTCTTCGCCAATATAACTTCACGAACCCCGAAGAAGCCAAGACCTTACGCATGATGATTTTGCAACTCGCCGAGAATGTCCGCCCCGAAGACCCTGCCTATTTCCGGAATAAGATCTCCCAGTTGTGGACCGAGGCGGCTAAGAAGACCTGGGGGCTGGATTGGATGGATATGGATGCCAGCCTGGTTCAGTTCTGGGGGGCATCCCTCGTCCACAAAGAGCTGGTCCTCGCTGTTCTTGAGACTCTTTCCGAGGATGTCTTTTTCCGAGAAGATACTGCGTCGTCACTACGGGGAGGTGAGCTCAATCGGTCGCTCATCGAGATCTTTACCCCTGCAGGCATCGTAGAGCAGATTGCTGGCGATAAAAATAGCGCCACCATTCCACGCTGTGGACATGAGGGCTGGCTCGTTCGCATCTGCGAATTTCTTGACAATTGCGTCCAGAATGTCTCTAGCTCGGAGCAGGCGCGGGACGCGGCCATAAAAGCTCTGGCAACTTTGAGATCTGCCTTGTCATGGTCTATCTACAAGGGTGTTATTGCCTCCCAGGTTGTCCCCGCCATTTTCCGAGCTTTGCCTTGTCAGGATGACCAGGTGCTTCTCTCTGCAATCGAAGCACTTCATGCGCTCTATGGAAGAAATACTATTGGCAGTGAAGACTCGCAGGAACTAGTCTGCTTGGTGTTTGATTCAGAATACCTTGTTGTTCTTCAAAGGCTTTACGAATGGTCAATCGTGGGACCCGATGACGTTGATGATCCCAAATATCTTATCTCTAAAAAGCTCTCCGAGATGGTCTCATACATTGCGGGATGCTTGGAAGATGACAAGTTCTTAGTCTCTACTATGGACCGTTTGAATCTGCCGCCATTCCTGCAATTCATGGCCAACATCATGCAACACCAGAGCTTAACAGTCTCCATACCTTGCTTGCATCTTTGGTCTAGACTGTTACAAAACTCAAAAATTAGCAACTTGGACTTTGTGCAAGGACAAACTCCTCAGTTCTTGAACATCTGCACCCAGAGGCTTCTTCGTTGGGAGTCTCTCCCGACTGAATCCGAGGATCCCACGGTGCAATTTTTGGCCGAGGACATTGATACAGTTCCCGAGCGACATGCCTTTGTTGGCAATTACCGCCGTTACTGTTCCGCGATCATCGAAATCATCACCCTCAAGCGGCCCCAAGAAGCGGTGCGCGAAATTCTGGCCCGGGTGGACACTAACCTCGACAACTTGTATAGCGCCGTCGAGCCATTTAGCAGTAAGTGTCGACAATCTAACGAACTATGGACTTAGCGACTCATCCCTTTTACAGTGGCGACTTTTTCCAAATCGTCGATTCCTCTTATGCGAGCGGATGCTCAATTCGCAGTGGTAGAGGCTGTCATCAAGGGCTACAACAAGTGGGTTTCGGCTCATGGAAAAGCACCCCAACGTGATGTAAGCTTATGAAGCGGAAAAATGAATCACCCGTTGCTAATATGTGACAGGAGTCCAAACGAATGGAATTAGAACATGCGGTGGAAAACTGGGCTTCAGCTTTGATGCAAAGATCTTTTGAGGTGTGTTATTTTTGCACAAGTCCAAGGAATTCCATCCACTCATGTCTTTGCCGCAGGATCCGGTCTTGAAACAAAGAGTCATCAAGTTGGCTGTCGACATCTCTTCGCGGACTTTGGACAATCATCCAGGATTTGCGCTCAAAGTTCTGGAACACACCCTCATGTCACGTCTACCAGATCGGTCCGAATACCCATTGTATTCTGAGGCTGTTAAAGAACTCCATGGATTGGCAAGCACTGAACTTCGTCGATTGGCGATGCGTTATGCGGACTACTTCTATGTATGTCAATCCTCACACCCTGAGCGTCCAGTACTTCCTAACCATGCTTGCTGCAGACTTTCTATGACCTTCTTGAGCCAAAGATCAAAGAAATCACGCTGGCTAACCGCATTGATGACAAGTTGCAAATGGAACTGACTTCTATCTTGCTCATTATTATGTAACCTTTCTTCCCATACCTGTTGTCCACATCAATTGCTCCATACTGATTCAACGCAGGCAACGCGCAATCAATGTCGATCCTTATCTACGCCAAAATCGGCTCGCAGCCTTTCTCCAGCCCATCCGACAGTCATGGCAAGACGACCAATTTCGTAACAGCAGCTCCACTTTCCCCGGGTTTTGCAATATGCTTGGATTGGAAAATGTTGGCCCATACATGCAATCCAAAGAAGCACAGAAACTTGCAGACTGGTCCGAGGTTATCTTGGACGCCGAAGGAAGGTTAGTCCAAGAAGAGATGACCAGAAAATTTCAGGTAAGAAACCCCAAACCTGGTTTTCTGTGATATGGCTAATCTGATCCGTTATATTCTAGCTGTTGCCATTGCGTGGCACCAAGACTATGTTGGCTGTTTCCACAGATCGTGTGAAAAAGTCTACGCCAGCCTATGTGACCGCTTGCGAGATGTGGCACGAATTGATCCCTGTTATTCTTCCCACTTTACTGCAACTTGTCAGGTAATGTACTATGCTAATGCAGAGTCATGCCATCAAGCTAACTTTCACTGTCAAGAAACGCTCATGCCTTCCACAATCCCGCCAATTGGAATATGGTCGAAGTCATGCAACCAGTAGTCGAACGAATCCTCACAGATCGATTTTGGCAGGCTGGTATTTCTATCGGTAGTCGCGATGAGTTCTACGCCAGAATCACATCGTCGAAGTCTACACTTGAAGGGTTTGCATCATCGGTTCGAGGCAAAATCAGAGCTGTTCGCGAAGCATGCTACTCCATGCTATTCAGCATGAGCAGGATGCGAGAACACTTCTATGGATTCGCCGAACTCCCAGGACCCTTGTCTGAAGCATTGTTCGTTGATTCACCGCATCTCTCCTCACATCAGTTCTCGGTCCTTCTCAACATCTCGCGTTGTCTGATTGATGACTGCCCTGTGCAATTCCGCAGCCAATTCCTACCCCCCATGCTATCGACTCTGTTCACCAACATTGATCGCAAAGTCACCACAGAATGGGAAATCATTGAACAACGCCGGAATGGAATTTCGGACGGAGATCTCACCACGGAGATGAAGTCCGAAAGTGTCCTTCGTCAGTTGACTTATTCTGCTGTGATCATGGTAGCCAGTCTATTCGATCCACAGAGAGGCGGTAACGCTCCCTGATCCGTCGGATACTCATAAGTATGAACTACCCAATACTAACGGAATATGAACTCTTAGACCCAGATGGGACTGAATCGGATCCCAGTGCACCCCAGCCGACCCCTAACCTCTCTGATTCTATCCGCCATTTCGTCCTCTCCTCCCCCCAGATCTTTGAGCCAGTCATGCTCTTCTGTACGCACGCTCTTCGCATGCGCGATACTCGCAGCGGCAGCATTATCACCCGCGTCATTCGGTCGATTCTGCAAGACTTCGCGCCTACGAACGATACCCCGGACACCCAAACTATCGCGACCATCCGCGAATTCATATGTACTGATGTCCTAACAGCATGCATTTCGTCTGTACATGAATCATACTTTGTCGATATGCAAAAGGACCTCGCCCAGCTAATTGCATCAATTTGGTGTCTCTATGGCTTGTGTAGCGAGACTCCTCGTGCTGTTTTCCTAAGCTTGCCAGGAATCAGCGCAGAGAAAGTGGCCAGTACCGAATCTGCACTTCATCGCACTACCTCACCAAGACAGCAGCGTGCATTAGTCTTGGAGCTTCTTGAGCCTTTGCGCGGCATCAGCATTGCCGAGCAAGGGAAGATACTGGGTTCTCGCGAGGAACGCCGTAAGGCACGTTCAGCATTGCAGGAGCGGTACATGACCAATGAGATGGACATTCAGCAGCAGAACCATCGTGTCGATATTAACGATGGTCCCGACCTTGGTGGTGTGGCCGATCTATTTGGATAGGCCAAGCACCATGTGCTTTGGTTTGTGAAAAGTTCGGATATGCTGTGGCGCTGTCGGGCTTGTTGATTCTTCATTTTACATACCATGGATGCTCCATCTCCATTCTGTACACCACCCGCCGCCCTACTTCTATCTGGAGCTGCGTTGCAGCTTTATCAACTACTCTCGTCGATAGCGAGCGGCGGCGGCGCTTTGCAAGAGATGATATAAAAAATAACCACACCATTATGCACAAACATATTACTTTCTCTACTATTAGCCTATTTGTGGTTATGCCACGAGATGAATATTTCGAACAAGCAAAGAAATAAGACATATTGCAAAAGACTGAACTAAACCCTTCACTAGGCAAGTAATATCTACAATGTTTTCCCCGAAACGGCTTCGAGACGGTTTACCCCAACTACCACCACAACGCTTCTAGCTCTCCCACAACGATCAGAAAGGCCCGGTTCAGTCTGTATACTATGGAGGCAAGGGGTCACGCAACCCAGCATCCCAAAACACCAGCATCATACAGAGTCAAAAGGAGGGAAAGGAGGTACAATATCGCTCAAAATAAGTATGACATTGTCAGACTGTCTATTGAGTGAGATTGGCGGGGGTATAGGCGAAAGTAGGGCGGACAAAGCTGTCAAGGCAAGCAAAATTAGCATTTATCCCAGAAATGATATAGCGTCCAACTGCGCTTGCGTGGAACATACCGGTCAGAGTTGTAGACCTTGGAATCGGTACCGAGAAGCTCCTTCTCGCGCGCCTTGTCGGCGTAGTGCCGGCGGACCTGGTCGCGGTCCTCCTCAGCCTGAAGGAGAGGAGTGAGGTGCAGACGGGACCAGATCTTCTCACGAGCGAGCTCACTATGTTCACACATATGTTAGTTATTGCGTTCATTTCTTGCTTCCACTACCCGGTTTGTATCGGGTTCCAATTGCGGTTTTCCCGGGTCGATCGGAGCTAGGAAAGGAGCCTGTTGCTGGGTGAAACGTACCGCTGCTCGCGGACACCGTGGAAGTACTTGTAGAAACCGTAGGCCATAATAACATGCATGCCAACCAGGTAGTAGGCGGGCTTGAAGCCGCGGGCGGGGACGTTTCGCTATCCATAGTAAGAAACGAAACCGTTAGCTTGCATGTCCGTGTGCTGGGTGCGCAGGACCATCGGGCGCCCGGGAACTGGATTGCAGGGCGTACCTTGTACTGGACTTGAGCGTAGCCCCCCGTTGGGGGCATATCCTGAGGCATTGTGACGGTAGTGAGGTGATAAAGGGCTTGGAGGGATAGCGAGGAGCCGCTGTGACGATTGGAGAAGTTGGGTCTGGATGGTCACGTGAAATTTGCACAGTAATGAGGGCTGCGAGGCACATTATTGGCTGATGAGTTTCGGGGTGGGCGCATTTTGAACTTTTGATCTACAGCCGACAGCCCACCTTTATCTTTTGGTTACTAATTCCACTGGACGACTATGGAGGAGCAAGAGCGACCTCGGAAATTAGCCAAACTGGATCACGACGAAAATACCACCCACGAGGTGCTCGGCCCTGCCATGACTGGAGCTGGTGATGTTGCTGGCAACGAACCAGGGCCCGCTCAGATTGGCAACGGACCGCTCGATCTCTCGGAATTTACGGTTCGCAAGGATACCAAAACCGACAATGAATCTACGACCCAAGATGGCACTGAGGGAGCCGCACCTGTCATGTCCAAAAATCAAATGAAGAAACTACGCCGCGCAGAGGCTCAGCGGCAAAAGCGCGCGCTTCAAAAGTCCCAGAAGAAGGAAAAGATCGTCGAAAAGCGAGAGCGTCGCCGGGCTATGGTTGAAGAGGCAAGGGAAAAAGGTGGCGAAGAAGCTGTCAACAAGCTACGGGCGTTATGGCGAGGCAAGAAAGTCAAGCACACCAGGTCCACACTGCTACCTCTGACCTTCGTGATGGATTGCGGCTACGATGAGCTGATGTCCGACAGAGAGCGTATCTCATTAGCTGGCCAGCTCACACGATCATACTCAGACAATAGCCGCGCAATCTACAACGGACACATGATGTTCTCGTCGTTCGACAAATTACTGAAGGAGCGATTCGACACTGTGTTGGCGTGCCACAAGAACTGGAAACACATTCGCTTCTTGCAAGAGGACTTTGTGCGTGCTGGTGAGCTTGCTAAAGAACAGATGGTGGCCGCGCGAGGAGGTCAACTCGCTGGACCGTTCGCTGAACAAACTGATGCGAAACCTGAGGACGGGGAAATCATCTATCTCAGCAGTGATAGTGAGAATACTTTGACCGAGCTGAAGCCTTACAGCACTTATATTGTCGGAGCGCTTGTTGATAAGAACCGACATAAGGCAGTCTGCTACAACCAGGCAGTTGAAAAGGGCATCAAAACTGCCAAATTGCCTATTGGGCAGTACATTCAAATGGCGCATCGTCCGGTACTGGCCACTAACCATGTCATTGAGATCATGCTTCAATGGTTGGAGCTTCGTGACTGGGGCAAGGCGTTCATGAAGGTCATTCCCACTCGGAAAGGTGGAGCTTTGAGGGAAAACCAGAAAGACGCCGAGGAAAACGCCGAGGATAACGCTGAAGATGTGAACGAGGACGACATTAAAGCAGAACAGATGAAGCAGCTGGATGAGATAGCAGCTTTTGAGGAAGGAAGCGAGGATGAGAATGAAGAGAAGGAATAGTTTGAGCTATTCCAAAAACATGAATCCCTTGTATATATTTACGGGAAAAGAGGAACAGTCAGCCATTCACATGAAGATACGTTTGTATCAATATCCTTGCATTGATTGTCGTCCGCAGGGAGTTGTTGACTCACTTGAGCTTTGCTATCCCTTTTGTCAATGCTTTACTAGCTTGTGCCAGCTTTGTAAATCCCTAAGGCCATGTATCCCTTATTGTCTATCCTCGCTCTCCCTGATAAAACATGAAAAAAGACAGTGAATGTGAATGTAGAAAAGCATATTGCCTATTTAGGCATAGGGCGAACTAAGTGCTTATCTCAGCAATTAGCCACAACAACAGCCACAACCCTGGAATCTATGACGGAAGCGATTTTCATTGTGATTATTGCACTTTAGGACTTCCAAGGTTGCTTTTGCTTCTTTCTCGCTATCCCCCTCATATAGGCAGAAGAGCTTCTGCTACTGTGCCTACTTATTTCGCTCTTTCCCACATTACTTTTCTTCCATTTCTCCTTCCCTCCATTCCTCTCTCAACTGCCCCTCGCATTTTTGTTTGGCAGCTGCCCCTCGCAACGATGTTTATGCTCCGCAATGGTAAGCAACACGCTTTTCATGCCCCACCAAATCCCTCCATACCAGGGCATTTTTTTGTTGTTGAACGTTTTTGAACTAGTAAACTAATGTCTCATCTTCTTCAAATTCCAAAGTGAGCAAATTTTTGTTTGGTGACGCTTCGAAAGAATCCATCATCGAAATCCCTCAAGGCGAGCTGTATCTGGTCCGCCCTCAGTCGCCCAAAGGTTACTCTGAGCTTATTTTTAAGGACGCTGCTGCGACGATCCGACGTACTGGCCAGGACTTTCAATACCAGCTTGTAATTCAGAGAGCCTATGAAGAGGGCGAGGAAGAACTTGCGGACGACGACGGTGAGCAAGGCGCAGGAGACGGCCTAGATAAGGATGAGAAGGTTTTCCTCCTGGACCAAACCCTTCACTTTCGTTCTGAACTCCGTGACGGAGGCGCAAAGATATTGGCTTGGGATGACTTGAGCGGCGACGCTGGCGATCTCTTTGAATTCATCTGCGACTCTTCCGTCCCATCGGACAAAGTTGCCACTTTCGAGCTTGCCGCTCTTCAGTGTCAGTACGAACGCAAACACCGCCGCAGTGCGCAAAAGGCTACCGAGGCGGAGTTGCAGGAGTTCTCATACAACGAGGAGCAGCCCATTCCATCTGCGAGTCCGGTCTCTTCGCCGACTAGAAACTCCTTGACAGCAGAGGATTCAACTGCAGCAATGGCCAAAGACGTTGAATACGCTCAGTCGAAAGGACAGATTAAGACTGCCACTCTTGAGGAGGAACCGACTACTGCTCCACCGTCTGTGGCCCATCCCGAAGCCAAGGAGATTCTCTGCAAGGAAAATGCTGAGCTGCATTTGTTCGACTTTTCAACTGGAACCTTTGTGCTTCAGGAGTCGGACATCGTTGCGACTGTCTCGGAAGTCGGTACTTGGCAGTACTGGCTGCAGATTTCTGGCAAGGATAAGGAGTGGTTAGGGCAGGCTGTGGTCGCCGATATCAACCCCGTCTTTAACTTCGAATATCTTTCGTTTATCTTTAACCACTACGGCGAAGATGGTTCGGCCTACTCATGGCTCCTGCGATTCAAGGACCAGGCCTCGGAGGAACGATTCCAGGAGGGTCTGATGCAGGCGCTGTGGGAACAGCTCAATGAGTTGAAGTGGACTAAGGTTAAGGAGAATGACCGAGACTATGTTCTTGATGCCTTCCAGGATCTTACTATGGAAGATGCCGACGATAAGCCAGAGGAAGAAATTGAGGAAGAAGAGGAAGAGGCCGAAGAAGAATACGACGGCGACCAGGATGATGCTCAGCGCAGTGAACACTACGACAGTGATGAAGAGGAAGAAGACGTTGTTACGCGCGATGCGGATGGAAATGTCAACTCGCAATTGGCAGTCGGCTACAAGCATGATCGATCATTCGTTGTGCGCGGGTCCAAGATCGGTGTCTTCAAACACACTGCTCACAATAACCTTGAATTCTCGACGACTATTTCAAAGGTCGAGACCCCTAAGGGCACCCTTTTCAGCCCCAAGAAGGTCATGCTTCATGCTGAGGATCAGAATATGATTCTCCAGAACGGAGATGATCCAAACTCCCTGTACAAGATGGATTTGGAGTACGGCAAAATCGTTGACGAATGGAAGGTCCATGACGATATTCCCGTGGAGACATTCGCTCCCGAAAATGTAAGATGCCTCGCACGTGTTGGAATCTATATCTCCATAAACTGACAAAACTCGCAGAAATTCGCGCAAATGACTGCGGCGCAGACATTCGTTGGTGTCTCCAAGAACGCCCTTTTCCGAATCGATCCTCGTCTTTCTGGCAACAAGCTTGTCGACTCCGATTTGAAGCAGTACGCTAGCAAGAATGAATTTTCGGCTATGGCTACTACTGAGAAAGGATACATTGCTGTCGCGTCTAACAAGGGTGACATCCGCATGTTCGACCGTCTGGGCATCAATGCGAAGACTCACATCCCGGCTCTTGGCGAGCCGATCATCGGTCTTGATGTATCTGCAGATGGACGCTGGGTCCTGGCAACTTGCCGTACCTACCTTCTCCTCATTGATTCGCTGCAGAAGGAAGGCAAGAATGAAGGCAAGCTTGGATTTGAGCGTGCTTTCGCGAAGGATTCGAAGCCTCAGCCCCGCCGTCTCGGCTTGCAGCCTGCACACGTTGCCCAGTTCCAGCACGAGACGAAACAGCCTCTCTCATTCACCACGGCACGCTTCAACACTGGCGTCGACTCAACGGAAACTAGCATCGTCACCGCTACCGGTCCCTTCATCATTACATGGAGTATGAAGAAGATTGTTGCCAACCGCAAGGATCCGTACACCATCAAGCGTTATGGTGAGAATGTCATGGCTGATAACTTCCGGTTCGGCTCTGACAAGAATGTCATTGTTGCTCTTCCCAACGAGGTCAACATGGTCGCCAAGCGTACCTTCCAGAAGCCCACGCGTGAGAGCATCGCTGGTCCTGCCACACCAAACCGTGCGCGCAGCGGATGGAGCAGTCGTCTTG
Organism: Penicillium sclerotigenum; assembly: GCA_928213465.1. Classification (NCBI taxonomy): domain Eukaryota; kingdom Fungi; phylum Ascomycota; class Eurotiomycetes; order Eurotiales; family Aspergillaceae; genus Penicillium; species Penicillium sclerotigenum. Next base: position 100,133 of record CAKMRK010001388.1, on the reverse strand, counting down.
GCAAGGATGACATTGTCAACTCGCCTTATTAGTTCTCACATTTCTTTTTCCCCTATGTCCCTCATCGGCCCTTGGAATTTCCTCTATTTTTGTACCATTACCCATACCCCCTGATGTTTTGTGCTTTTCCATCTTTTCCAATGTTGTGACTTTCTTTGCGGGGTTTTGCTCTTCTGACGCCGCTGGAGATCCCCTCTATACCGGGGTCTTCTTCACATTCACTACTTTGTTTCTCCTGCTACGTGAAATTCTTGGACGATATTAATTAGGAGCTAAAGGGTGGCTCTCATCAAACGGGATTTCACTCTGCAAGGTAACTAGCTAGTTCAGACAAATGACAAATGAAACATCCAACGATTAATCACTTATACCATGGATGGTCATCCTCATCACCGACCCAATCTATCGATTCAAGGGGTTCTCCAAGCATACAGCTCCGCTCCATCAACACCTTGGCAGTATTGCATACCCGGCACCATCATCCTAGCATAGCAGTGTTGATTACACAGCCTGAAGCGTTGTGCCTATACCATACTACCAGGCAGGTGATACACATTACTAGAGGCAGCCATCTCATTCCCAGGTTGGGTGTAGGTATATATATCGGTTGAAACACAAGGAACATATATTGTTGGTTGTTTTCCTATTTCCGACCTTGAGATTAGTTCCTTGGAACTGTGAATAGGCTTCCTGTTGCAGTAACCGAAGACTGATCTATATCACTTTGCATCCGAATCGGGCCAACTGAATGCCTATCAACAGTAAAATTTTATCAATAAGATCATTCGTTCTGGACTTAGGCATACAACAACTAGTTGCAAATCCTGCTCAGTGTCTACACTCAGACCTAAAGCAGACTGCATAATAGACATGTATCTTGTCCCCATGATACAAGACTCGCAGCTGCTCCAACTTTTCAATATCTTCCAACGAAATATACTTCAAAGTAGGATACTTCCGCAAAAACCCTGCCCGATACCTTTCAAAAACGATCTGTTGAAGTACATGGTCACTAGAGCCAAGCCCGAGCCCACGAAAAGTAAAGAGCATTCCCGTCTGAATTGAAAATCACTTTTAAGATGTTTGGATCTATCGCGTCGATAATATTTTTGATCGGTGTGGCTAGTGTCACTATGTTTATCGTATAGATCGAGGCACAGATTTACAGAGCAACCTATTCCATCAACTGGAGTTAGTCTATTTATACTATGTCTGTTGTCTGTTATAATAAGCCACGCCCTCTTTAGGACCAGGACCAATTTTCTGTAATAGACCGTGCATGGCCTTCTAATAATAAAAAGGATAAGCAATGTATACAAAGAGCGGGTAGAGCGGATGCTTGAGTATTACCCTATGATGTGCGTAATCTTAGTATAGTCCGGGGCTAAGGATATTCCCGAGGTCTGATTTACGCATGAACCTTTACTCTCAATATATGAACCAATTAAAATAGACACCGAGGTGCTTTCGCTTCGATTTCCGTGGAGGGGTAGTACGTAGTTCGGTGATATCGGACCATCGACGGAGCAAAGAAACACAGAAAAGCTTCGATATATTCCTTTCAAACATACTTCAACTCTCTGAAATATCCTTCTACCCTTCCGTCGTATAAGTGACTACCCGAGCAGGTAAGGTCCTACAGAGCTTGTTTTTCTTTTCGTCATATTCACATATTCATATCAGGTTATTCCCAGATGTCTTCCGAACATATCCAATATATTGCAATCCATCTCCAACAGCGCCCTGAGACCAATATCGTCCCTGGGGAGACATTTGCCGTACAAAAGCATACAACCCCTACTTCGGCGGAACTTCAAGATGGAGATGTTGTCTTCGAAACCCTTTACCTGAGTCTAGATCCTGCGATGCGTGGATGGTTGGACGACCAACCATCATACCTCCCCCCAGTTGCAATCGGCGCAATCATGCGTGGCTATGCTTTGGGCCGTGTAACTGCCTCGCGGTCACAGCGGTTTCCAGTTGGCTCATATGCTGTTGGTATGGTAGGATGGACTGAGCAGGCAATTATCAACGAAAACTCTCTGGAAGCCGTGCCTCTTCCTGATCCTACCGAAGAAGGTCACTTGACAGATTACATTGGTGCCCTTGGTTTCACGGGAATCACAGCGTACTGGGGCATGGTCGAAGTTGGTCACGTCAAGCCCGGAGACTTCGTGGTTGTCTCCGGAGCAGCAGGAGCAACGGGTTCTATTGCCGGGCAGATTGCAAAGATCCATGGTGCTACGGTGTACGGAATTGCAGGATCGGATGAGAAGTGTCGTTGGTTAGTTGATGATCTCAAATTTGACGGAGCATTGAACTATAAGAGCGAAGACTTCGCCGAAAAGTTCGAAAGTTTGACGCGAGGAAAGATTGATCTCTTTTACGACAATGTCGGAGGACAAGTTCTTGACTTGGCTCTACTCTGTGCCAAGAAAAACGCTCGATTTGTCATGTGCGGTGGGATCAGTCAATACAATGAACGCGAGGTTGAAGGGCCAAAGAACTACATGATGATATGGAGGATGCGGATTCGGATGGAAGGCTTCGTCGTCTTGGATCATATGGATAAGGCGCCCGAAGTCAGACAGAAGCTCAGTGGGTGGCTTGCGGAAGGTCGACTGCAGCGAAGGGAAACTATTGTGCGTGGGGGTTTATCGCAAGCAGAAACCGCCTTGATACAACTGTATCAAGGGATGAATACAGGTAGGATTCGGAGATTCGGTTTTCCCACGTCCAATACATTTATGCTAAATATCTCTCAGGGAAACTGCTTGTCGAGGTCAAAGCTCTTTGAAAGGCACGAAGATCTTTATAGGGCAGAGGTTCCCCGATGCTTCCTATATACCTGGACTATTTTCCATGGATTCTTATACACTCCAAATTGGACCCATTTGCATCTTACAGTTTTGGTTTCTCCAAGTATCTTTTGGATATGACACTTTCAATGTAGCTGAGCTATCAATAGCTTCTTCGTCTTCTTCACCTAATAAAGCCACTCTTTGGTCTCTTGATATTATGCCATTTCTCTTGTATACACGATATTACCGCTTTGTGCTGCATACCACGCACCTCTATGAAGTAACGTAGCCCATTTACGTTGGAACTCAGCCGATATTGGCCATCGTGATATTGCAGATTTGACACGAGGAAAGAGTGACCTGTAGGTATCCCAATTTTCATATTATCCGGTAGTAGGAAACCGAATGAAGCTGATCATCAACATTATCAAGAATGCAAGCCCATTTCCCTATCTGCTCATCTCGGACCCAATTTTCGACGAGTTTGAAGATATTCACTTCAGGATCCTGATGACCTGGAATGGGACTGTCGATGGGTTGGTTGGAGTCTTCGGTTGCTCTGGCGTGCCCAGGTGGGAAGCGACGGTTAGTCAGTCAACCCTAACTGTGTCGAGCTCTCGACTCACCTGGAGGCAAATTGATAAGACCACTCTTAAATCCAACCTGGAGACCTTTACCGTAGCCATAGAATGATGTCGATTCCTAATGAAATAACTGTAGGGCTTGAACCTCAGCTGAAGGAGGGGCAGCTTCCCCCCAGGCTAAAGTCTACCATCAGGTGACTCCATAGCACTATAACAGGGGATTAATTAACGATGCTGGACAAAGCAAAATCTGTGGTTCCAAGGACACCGGTAGTGATGTTGAAGGAATCCATCTGGTTTAGATTGGAACTGAATAGTCGTGATAGTCTTCGAGTAAAGCTGATACATATCAGACACAAGCACAATGATATTAATCCCTTGGGGCTCTTTAAAGCAAGATACTGATTATGGAACGTCGACCGCGGGGCAGCTGCAGTCATCAGTACGTGGCGGACAGTTATTTGCCGGGCCATAAGGCTAGAAAACGCATGCGTTGCTGACTGAATGTCATAAAGGCATTTACAATGAGACTTTTAGCTAGAAATATCATAGCTGTATTGAACATAACTACAAGGTAGTGCTACATCGAACAACCCCTGTCTGATATTTTGGGTGCACCTTCCTATTCGGGTAATTCTGACTGCTTCATCATTCACTGCAGTTGCCCGTCGGCTACGACGTTAGAGCGAGGAATCACCGCGATTGTAAACAAGGAAAGACATAGATATAGCGTAACGAACTCATACAGTAGGTTAGTGCAGGGTTTTACGATGAGAATGCTATTTTTTTTTTTAAAAAAAACTATGTAAGCTAGGATTAATAGAGGGGGCAGAGGAATGGCGGAAGATTTGGTCTGACCTAAATAAGAATAAATGCTCTTCTGAATTTCAGACAAGGGGTCGATGTAGCAATACCCAAACTCCGGAGTATATCCGGGATTGATCTCTCCTTTCTTTTGCGAGCTCCGCTGAAAGATCTTCTCTCACCGTAGGTTAGTTACCCTTTCTGATCTAAACTGGCGCTCGATAAGCCGCATGGAAGTGATAAAATTATATGGTTCCCTATATTATACGGAGAAAACCCCCCTTATCTCCCTCCAGTGACAGCGCAGTAACTATTTTATGCAGCTGGCAAAAGTAGCTGAATTGCTCTCTCTATGTCTATCTCATCGCTTATGGCTTTTTTTGACAAGTTAGTGGGCGATTGTGATGTTCGTGCGTACGGCTGAAATATCTCAGCTCGTCACGTCGGTTGCTCCCTCTCGTTAAGGACCATCATTGGACGATTTTGCGGTTTACTCCCCCCCTCCTTTGTGGCGAATTAATTTATATCAACAACACCGTGGATCTACAGGCGGGTGTTTCCCTGCGATATGAGAGAAGAGCCTTAGCTGAGAGTAGGGTGGGAGCAGGTCTAGCGACGCTAATGATACCTAATGATAAATAGTCACAAAGATTGGGCCGTCGTGTCAGTATAACCCCTATCTGCCATGTTCTAGTCGGGCTAACATGTACGTACATAGTGAATATAATCATGTCGGTCAAGAGATATATGGGTGCATAATCTAATAGATTAATGCTCAATAGGTTTATCTCCTCCGCTTGCTTGTGTCGATAGAACCATTTTAACTTTAACGGATTTGGCTCTTGCAAGTAGAGGATATACAATACCCAATTTTCTAAACGCGGATTAACGTTGTGGATACTGTCCTCCGTAATAGAGTTTTATAGTGCTATTGGCTAAAATGACTTAAACCGTATATATTTAGTATAGTTTTAGAATTCTTAGACCTTGGATTTGAATTGCCTCATCGTAGGATTGGGTTCTCTCAGAAAGCGTAATTCCAAAGTTAGATGTATTAAGCTTTAATTTAGATCGAGAAATAAAACGGAGTGTTTATTCCTATATATTAGAATAGAGAGGGAGGAGCCTGATCGTTGTTTCACAATTGAACACTTGTATTTAGCGTTAAATTCATGGCTGGTAACTGGATAGCAGTTTCACACCATATAAGATAAGTTGGATCTAGTTTAGATATATAATAGCCATCTCGGCCTCTGATTGTAACTTACTACCTCTTGGTAAAGTTCAAGAGCAGGGGTGCGGCAGTAAAAGTGAATGTGTCTTTCCCGTCTTTCAAAAATGTATCGTTGACTTTGCTCGGAGCAAAAGAAATGTCGTACCGAAGAAGGAGCTCTGCAGTCACTCGCCGAAGCTCCATTAGTGCAAGCCGTCTACCAACACAGGCCCACGATCCTATGATTTGATAAGCACACTTGTAATCACCCATACACCACCAATACTAACCTATATTGAATGGAATAAAGACGGATCTATCCTTAACAAGTTCAGGATTGGTAGTCCAGCGTTCCGCAATGAAGTCATTTGGATGCTCGAACGCCCGTGGGTCTGGTAAAACTAAATCAGAGCCTGATAAAGCTTTAGATCCATAAATGAACTAACCTCTGAACATTGTATATAAAGGCACTTGGACAATGGTGTTTCCGGGAACATAGGTCTTGCCAATGGTCATACCCTCTGGGGGAGTAAGTCTCTGAAGACCAGAAGGAACCGCTGGGTGCAATCTAAGGGTCTCGTGGATTGTGGCATCAAGAAGCTCGATCTTGGAGAGCGTATCATCGTTCAGCTCCTGAAGGGCATCAATCTCCTTCTGAAGCCTTTGAACTAAAGCCTTATCACTGGCAAGATGAAACCAAAGATGTGAGAGAGTTGTAGAAGTTGTGTCACTAGTCAGTGTAAGCAAAGGTAAACATTCAGAGCAATTAAGAGTTTTGAGCTTCTCACCTTCCTGCCACGATAATTAGATAGCCATCCCCATGGAGGTTGAGTGTATCTTGGGGTGACTGTGGGCCCTTCCTATACTCGGCAAGAATCCAAGAAAATATATCTCGCTGCTCTGGTTCATTCTATGAAGAACGATTAGCATATATTCTATACGCAATCCCTAAGTCATTGAACACTTACAGCACTCCTTTCTAGGAACTGGGTTTCAATCCACTTCCAAAACCTCAGGTTGTTTGCGTTTAGGAGCGGAATATTCATGAAAATAGGGAATATCCAGGGCATATGTTTAAGGTGGCCAATATTTTTCATATCCGTCCTAATTGTCTTTAGGAAATAAGCCTCTTTCCCTTCAGCAATCATATTAAATGATTTTCCAAAGGCAAGTCTTCCCATCACATCAAACGCATAGTAGTTGAACCACCGCGTCATATCGATTGGACGAGCAAGCTCTCTTTCCACAACTTCCACAAGTTGCTGAGCGTATTTTGTAACAACTGGCTCATATGCGCGGATTGCTGAGGGGGGTCTAACGTTAGTATGCATTCTTCGTTGAATAGTCCAAATAGGAGATATTACCCTTAGTGCTGAATCCCTGATCCCATACTTTCCGACGGCGCGCATGCTCTTGCTTGTCTCTAGTAAAGGATAGGCAAACTCGCGGGTCGAGCAATGTATACCAAGGGCCTTTCGTAGCCGTAGACTGGTTACCATAAATGGCCTGGACCGCCGCTGGGTCTGTAATTGAGAGTTCGGTAGGACCTAAATTTAGGAGTACTTAGAAAACATACTCCGCCAAAAGGTTGTCGTCACATTACCTGTTCGAACATAGTCCCCATATGTCTCATGAAGCTTGCCAATCTCCTCGTAGAGATGAAGTTCGGAAGACAACATTGTAAGATACAGGTTGGACAAGCGCGCAAGGAAAGGACCTGGAAATTTGCCTAGTCGGTGGAAGAATCCTCGGTAGACCAGCATGCTGCCGTATACACCGAGGATGTGATAAAGCCAAAACTTTCGGAATTCATTTCCTGATAATGGGACGATAACTTCCGTTTGGCTGTTTAAAAACCAAATACTGGCACTTCCAGCGACCAAGGCAGAAATATACGAGACCAACAGAAATGGAGATCTAGTATCCCATTCGCTCAGGCGATAGAACAAGTGGTGGAGAGTAACACCACTACCCAAGGCTAAAAGAGCCTGGGAATTCTGACCAAGATCCATTATGGCAATTCGAAAAGTGACCAAGCTACCTCTGGGAGGGGTTAACTGCTAGCCCAAATAAATGATGGGCCAAGAATAACAAACGAAAAGTAAGCACCACTTGCCCCGCCTGGAAGCTAAGTAGATGATCAACAATAATCATCGAAATTCCGTTTGGTCGGGAGAATCCACAATCAATGCAGCTATCCAGGCTCTATGTGGCTACACTTGTCAGCCTACACGCAAGGGGGTGAATAGTTGACATACCAAACGCCCCCAATTAGTTTGAGTAGGTTGTGGCTGGCTGGCATTGTGGATCTTGATCTAGCGCAAGGTGCAAATATCGTACTTTGTACACATCTAGTTCGCTTAGCGCCGCCACCTTCCACTCTATATTGCTCCCCAGTTGCATGGTACATCCAGCAGTTGTGTGGGATTTTGACGCCGCAATTGAGGAATGTAGAACGATATAAACTTTAATTCTCACCTTCGACAAGTGCCCACCACGTCAATAGCTCTAAAGGTTGCTAACAAAAGCCTGGCGGTTATTCCTAGTTAATAAGTTCTAAATGGTATATAGACAACTATATTAAGAGCCTAGCCCAACTTGTAAAACCTATTATGCAATCCGAGGTAAACCCGCCGTACCCTAGACATAGTTCTTACGATGTCCATAAGAAGTTGTAGCGATAGGGCTTTACATGCTGTATTTTAGCCAAAACACTTGATTGGACAAATCGAAGGGTCTCGTATTAATCCTACCGTCAAAGCCGTTTCCTCGTTCTAGTGTAGGAGTTAGAAATATAATTTGTTCCGGGAATGCTGGGATTATAACAATAGGCTGGAGATCCAGCTAACTAGTAAGTAGCCAATAAGCATCTACATGTCGTGTCATCTGCCCTTATGGGAACGGAAACTGAGATGCTAGTGGCCGCCTCGTATTACTCTGCTTTCAGAGTGCTTTCTTAAACACAACGCCCGAATTTCGCATCAGATATAATCCTCGTATCATATTTATCAGACTAGATGCACACCAAAGTCTAGCTCAATAATACTGTTCTTGGCTGCAATAATTGGCGACTATGTGTCGAACAGTGGCAGTGCTCTGACGGGGAGAAAAGCGCCTAACAATATACATTTGTTTATGAGACACGATTTCAGCGACTCGAATGGTAGGCCAATTCTAGTGCGTGTGGTCCATGCGGGCCAGGGGAAGAAGCACAGCCTCCGAGGGAACAGAAGGTTCTCTATGTTACCTTCATGTTCTCTCTGATCTGTCTCTGTTCAATAAAGCGAATTGAGGCTCATTGAAACATTGAAAGTTCATTCCCCCTTTCTTGATGAACCGCCGTCACGAGTCCATCGACAATCAATACTGCCAAACTATGGGGGGAATTACTTCCACTATCAACCAATTGGTGGCATGCACCGCATTTCCTTGGTATTTGTATGTAAATTTAAGACAACTTGCGATCCCGGTGAGGTAACTACCGAGTATCGGTGCATTCGCCAACCTGACATGAAGATTATTTTAACATGCCCTCTCCCACATGATCCCTCAATCAATCAATAGTACTTCCTGGGTTCACTCCCTTTGACCTCACTCGTTCTGAATGTATACTAGTCCGTATATCTTTGATATATTCTGATATATTCTTATTCAGTGAGTCAAGATGTCCCTCTCCCGTCAGGCGATTTTGTGCCCAACCGCGATTCAGTTGTCAACGTACAAGCCTTTTTTAAGTCCGACTTCTCTGATCTACAACCCAGCATATATTCATTTTTGTCTTATGCCACTGACAAAGAAAGTCTAGCTGATCCGTCTAGATCACTTTTTCAACAGGAGCCGCTATCCGTTGTGAACTTGACGATAATCTCCAAACAGCTAAGAGATGGGCGCGGGGCCACCGGCCGTGTTCTGGCCACCTAACAAACTTGTCCTCAATGTTTGTTTCCTAAACGGGGGCGAATTTGAACAGAGTACGGTCAAATCATTGGTCGGAACGCATTACAATTCTATCCTCATGCGCCTCCGCTTCAAGTTCCTATCAGAATGGAACACAAGCCCTTCCGACATTCGTATTCTATTCACAGACCATTCTAAAGCCTACGTCGGATGTCAAGCAGAGGCCTACCAAGGCCAGCCCACGATGTGGCTCAATATGCACCCTAGATTGCCGACGCAGGACGCAGCTCAGCGCAAGGTGCAAGCCGACGTGCTCCACGAGTTCGGGCACGCATTAGGCCTAGTACACGAGCACAAGCACCCGCATTGCAAGGCTAAGTGGAACTACAGCCAGCTTATGGATAGGAATCAATGGGAATTGGATATGGTGCGTCGCAACTACGACGATGATACGCATAGCGCTATCAATGCTAGGTGGGACAGGTCGTACGATCCAAAATCGATTATGCACTACGCTATCGCGAGGGGAGACACGCAGAGCGGGCTGATGGATATCCCTGAGAATATTGTGCTCTCTGATAATGACAAGGAGACTTTGGCGCTGCTCTACCCTTCGGTTGCTGTTGTGAAGCCACACTCCGCGGTGCCTAAAGAGCCCACGAAGAAACATGAGAAGGAGAAAAGGGACAGGAAGTCTAAAGAGTCCACGAGGGGCTATAAGAGGGAGAAGGATAAGAGGGAGAAGGATAAGAGGGAGAAGGAGATACCTCCTACAAAGTGGAAGCCCCAGCAAGAATTGTATGTCAGCGGGGACAACTATGTCACGGTTTCTGGAGGCTACATGGAGCTAAGTGGTAGCGGTAACACAAGTACAACCATCTACGGTGGCGGCAATGTGGTTGTCTCCGGCAATAGCAACACGGTGGTCTACGGCGATAGCACGGTCTTGGCCAGCGGAAATGCCAATGTCTACGTCCACGGGGGTGGCTCTGCAAGGGTGAGTGGGAATGCCACGGTCATATTCACAGGCACAGGCACAGGAGATGTCACCGGAAATGGTTCTATTATTTGGAACGCTTGACGCTTGGAATTAGACTATATATGAACCCTTCAACATCAAAAACCATTGTCCCTAATAACGGCCTAGAGGGCTATTTCTTAAGGTGGCAGCCTTTCACATCCTAGGCGAATCTTATTAGCATCCATGTTCTATTTTGCTCAATATCTACCCTACGACTTATATAGTCGTTGACTCTTCATAGATATAGATACATTGTCCCGGCCTCATGCTGACCATTTTGGTACCTCAACTACAGGTCTTTGCACGAAGAGTATCGGCTTGTCGATGGCTTAACTCGGAGGATAGCCTTTAATGAAGATTGAATGTACTATCCTATGTACTATTTCTTGTTTCTCTATCTTCCACTTCCTCTCTCTCCCGCTCTTGTCGCTCACGTTCCAACTTTGCTTTGTATTCCTTTATCGCTTCCTCTTTTAGCCTCTGGCTCTCGATCATCCACTCTCACCTTTGCTTGATCTAGAGTTTCTCCTTCACGGACCACCCATCTTCCATAACTCGACCATGCTTTTCCCTCGTATAACAATCTTGTCGCCATAAATTCCTTGAGCTCCTTCCAGAACGGGATGATGGTCTCATAAATAGCGCTTTGTGGGCTCTTGATAGTAAACCATAGTTCCTGGAATAGATAGGGCTCATCAATAGCTCGGGGATCGGGTCTCATGTAGCCCACAGAATATCGCAAATTCCGGCCGAAGTCCGAGCTTGATACCCTTTTCGATATAACCCTCTATATTGATCTAATTAGCTGAAAATTCTATATTATATAGGTATGAATACTTACTATGAGTGTTGTAATCATAGTCATCATCCCTATTATCATGGACTTCTTGGATAAACAAAGCCACCATTTCCTCAATCAAAGGGAAGGTAATATCGCTGAAACCCTCGGTGGAGACTTTATTATCGTATCCACAGCTAGGTGCGTGATAATCCGGATATAGTTCATTGAACTTACGTTCCACCTCAATGATTTTCTTGTCGGATAGTCCGACCCATCTCAGACACTCTCGGGTATCAGCAGGGTCTGGCAGGGTCATACCAGGCCGATACGTGTAGTCCGGATAGCCCTTCTCGTGGAATTTGTGGAGACCAAACGACGGATGTATATCACCACGAGAGGTTCCAATTTTGATAAGTTCAGGAGTCCATTTGCGTATTTATAAAGCGGGGTACTATGAGCAGGCTATAAGAAATAAGCGCGTAGCCTACATGTGAGAGACACCAAGAAGCTCCTGATGAGCTAGTTGTGCGAGATATCAAGGAGACTTCATACACGTGAGAACACATAACTCGTGAGATTGCCGTGACGATGGCAACTTTGTTGATTTGGTAGCCTGAGGCCGTCGTTTGCTTCAACATATAACATTCACTCGTCTTTCCTTTTTTTTGTTTCTTTTGTTTCTTCCCATCCTCTCATCCTTTTCTTTCTTTTGTTTCTTTTCTTTCCTTTGTTTCTTCCCATCCTCTCATCCTCCCATCTCCTTTGTGCTCCCTCAACCACACATCAGTTGTTTTATCTTTGTTTCCCACGTGCTATCTATCTGCCTGTAAAACTTACAATGTCTGCTTCAGCAGAGCCTGAAAGGGCTCAGCCTCTGCCATGGAGAGAGACACGGACAGACCCAAACCGCCTCCTTGATGCGATTGATGGCCTCCGAGGCCTCCATATCGGCGAAGTCGTTGATTTACCACAGATGATTATCTGTGGTTCCAAATCCAACGCAAAACGCTCTATTATTGAGGCAATTTCTCGGGTTCGCTTTCCTGTGAGGAAGGACTTTCACACTGGGTTCGTTACGGAGATCATATTACGCCGCTATCAAACTTCATTCATCAAAGTGAGTATTCTATCCGGCCCTTCGAAGGAAACCGGTGAAAACCCCCAGAAGCCCGAGACATTCGAGCGAACTGTCCGTGGGAGTACTGAGCAGTTAGTATCACTGATCGAAGAAGCTACCGAACTCATCATACCCTCTCCGGAGGATGGCTTCAGTGATGATGTCCTTAGAGTCGAGGTTTCAGGTCCCGATCAAACCGACCTGACCCTTATCGATATGCCCAGGCTGTACTTCACCGAAGGCATCCATGATAGAGATCAAGAAAAGAGCTCTGGCCGTCTTCGCATCGAAAAGTATGTCCTGAATGTTCGCTGCATAATCCTCGCTGTGGTATCAGCAAACATCGACATTTGTGCTCAAAAGATAACCGAATTTGCTGACAAGTATGATCGAGATCGAAAGCGGATCTTGGGAATTATCACCCATCTCGATACACTCGAGGCATCGTCGGACGAGGAAAAGTTATGGCTAAAGGCTATCAAAGACGCGACATTTGAAATGCCACTGGGCTTGCATTTGGTGTGCACCCCATCGTACGTGACACGCGATGTGCCAGACGAAGATAGAGAGGAGAAGGAGACGGAGTTCTTCGAACGAGGAGATTGGAAGACCGTAGGAAGACAATTCGTGGGGACTGGGAACCTCCGGCGTCGACTTAGTGCTCTTCTTCTGAACCATGTCCAAAGCAGCCTCCCTGGTCTGGTTTCCGACATCAACAAAGGCATTTGGAAGAGCCGGTCGAAGATGGCCAAGCTGTTTATTCCTCGAAAGAATATCCGACAACAGAAAGCTTTGCTTTTCAATCTGAGTAGTGCTTTCCAACGCATAGCTGAACAAGCATTGAGTGGCATGTACACAGACGACTTCTTTGCTACCCGAGTGGATGACGGTGAATCGAAGACTCGCGACCCTCGACGTCTTCGTGCTATCATCCGTGACTTGAACGAGGATTTTGCAGATGTTATGGAGATTTCCGGGTGCCGTCAATTTATTCACGGGGTCAACAATCAGGTAACTTCGCTGCTACACCCCTGCAACCCTTACGCAAATATCAGACAGGCGGAACACAAAAGCCGATCGGAGTTCGAACTCGAAATTATTGCAAAAATGCGCCACGACAGAGGAGTTGAATTGCCAGGGAATGCTGGTCAGTTACTGGTGGGCAACCTGTTTCGAGACCAGTCGCAGCCTTGGGAGGAAATTGCTCGAGCCCATTTGATGAAATCATGGGAGGCCACCCATGACTTTGTGTTGCTTCTGCTGGACCATCTCGCTGATAAATACACATCCGCAGCAATAATGCGGACTGTAATTGGCCCCCAGCTTTCGGAAATGCAAGGTAATCTGCTGGAAAAGGTATTTGAATTGACTGCTTCCCACAAGCGAGGCCACGCATTGCCTCTGAGTCGAAGCATCCTTGCCACGATGCAGAAATCCAGAAATGATCGCCTACTTGCCAACCTACAGCAGAACATTCCTTCAGATCCAAACAATAATTTCAACATGCAAGAGCTTCGGGTGGCTACTCAGAACTTGGAATCATCAAGCGACCGGTCCGCAGCCTCGGACATTGTTGACCAGCTGCAATCATATTACAACGTGAGTTATGAGAACCAATCCCTTACTATATATTCTTACTATGTGCAATATACTGACCAGAAACAGAACGCCCTGTTGATCTTCATGGACAATATTGCAACTCTTGGGATCGAAAATTGCCTCCTCAGCCCTTTGAATGGCATCTTGACAACCCGAACAGTCACCGACATGGACGACAGCGAAGTCAAGGACCTTTTCAGAGGTATCCACGATGATGTACAGAGTTCGCGAAACCAACTGACTAATGAGTTCCGGAAGTTACAGATTGGCCAGCGAGTATTTGGCCGTTTCAACGTTATGCTTGGAACAACATCATCCATTGGAACAACCAATGACTCTGGAGCAGGTTCGGTTGATTCAATCTACAATCCAGGATATGTGTGATTATGGAGGGATTGCTTTTGAAAAAATGGGAAAACCAAAAAAAAAAAAAAACATCTAGCTTGTATCAATAGCAAAAATGTTATGTACTGTTTGTGTAAATTGTTTTATCAAACTTCGTAATACCCGTGTCTTTCTACCACGACACATAGATCGTTAGGAAAAATATGGATGGAACAAGCAGTTAATTAAGGCAAATGACAAAAGAGAATCAACAATGCAGAGAGGCCAGCACCACATTACTGTCTGGGTATTTGTAAAACCATTAAGATGAACTAGGTAAACCCAAAGACCATTTTCCTTCGGTATCCAGGTATTCTATCTCGATGCATGCCAAAGTCCGATCCTGTCGGTCCTGTCTATATCGAAATAAATCCCCCCTCAATACATAGATCCTCCCCTACACAGAGGCATGCGCTTTATATATTCAGTGCAAGGTCCCAGGCTGTACATATCGGGTTGTTCAAGAACCGACATACCACACCTCCACCCCAAGGACATCGAATTTGACGCCTTCATCGGAGAGAGGCTCATTGCCGAAGGTCTGGCAGGATGCACTGACACCCTTTTCGAGGCCGCTGTCAAGCCACAATCCGTAGTGGCCGTCACTATCCCATATATTAGCCGAGAACAATACCCATCCAGCAATATAAACCACCTACCCGCCTCCTAGACTGAGAAATCCAGTTTCACAGAAGATCATATAATCATTAACTCCGCTGTACGGGAAAGCCTTGAAGCGAATACGTTCGGGGGTACTCGCACCACTCCGCGAAGGGGTATGAATCGAAGAAGGCGAAGGAGGCGCCAGGACCCCACCGCTCGCAGCGGCGAGATTAGTTTTAATATTCATATTAAGATTATGAACGGGCGACTCCGCCTGCGCGGGTTTCGACTTGTCGTTCCGGAGAGTACTCCATCGGCCGGCGGTAGTGGTATCCGCGGAAGGGGGAGGCGGGAGACCAGCGCGCTCAAGGGCTTCCTCAGACTGTGGGCCGTCGCCTTGTAGGGCGAGAGAGAAACTTGCCGGCGGCGGCAGCACGCTTGCGCGCCAGAGGAAGCACTCGCCTGTGCCGTAGAACTGCGTGTCCGGGTGTGGGGCGTCTGTCATGTAGGCGCCAAAGACGGAGCTGTAAGGGGAGGAGTCGCGGATTACGAGGACGTAGCCCGCCCGCGGGCTGCGGTGCGAGAACTCGGCGCAGTTCTCGTAGAGGGTGGAGAGGGAGGCGCCGTCGCGGTCGAGGCTGTAGGCTAGACGCCAGTTTTCGGCGAGTTGGAGGCGGGGTGGGACTAGCAGGCGGATTTCTTCTGCTAGTGCGCGGGTCAGGAGTTGTTGTTGGAGGAGGTCTATCCCTCGAATTTCGAGGGTGAGGGGTGTGAGTGGTGGTGGTTGGAAGGGTGATGCTGTTCGGCGTGGTGTGAAGACTTCGGATGAGGAGGAGGAGCGTGACCATGGCATGATGGAGGGCATTTCTTTGGCTAGGTCTGGGTCTGTTATGCGGCGATAGAGTCCTGAGACGACGTGGCTGACTGGGTAGGAGAAGTAGGAGGCGGCGGACTGGTAGGGTGTTTTTTCGGTGGATGTCTGGGATGTTGATCCCGGGGTGGAGGTGGAGGAGGTGGGGGTGTCGGAGGGGATATTTTCTTGTAACGACGACATGCGACCAATTCGAAATCAATTGATGAAAAGGTGTTGGGCTCTGGGGAGTAGGAGTAGAGAGGTACGAATGCGGAGAGGAAGTTGAGACGGGTTTATCTATGTGGGGAAATAAGCCAAGCCGTCACACCTGGGCATCCTTGTAAGGCGTGGCATGATTACGAGAGAAGTTCTTGGCCTTTTATATTGGATCCAGGTCAGATACATATATGTAAGTAGCAATTGCTTTGCTAAATAGTACATATAGGTACACTACAGATGTTGCCGAGATGATTAATGTTGGTCAAGAGTCAAGATAAGGCTTAACTTGGCTATCCGAAGCGAAATCTATCAACTACGTGCTCATGCCTCTATAGCAGGAAATATTTTAATTCCAAACACATGCAAATAGCAAGATTCAACGCTATCGATATGCTTGGCAATTCCATGACCCTTCTAGAGAAGAAACTCGTTGATATAAAATGTCACATCAAAAAGCCAGATCAATGCGCACGACGATGGTATCTTAGTGTGTATCAAACAATTCAAACGAGAGGCAATTAGTTCTTTAACGCATCCGGACGAAGATCTACCGTCTCAAATTCTAACCCACTGACTTCGAAGACATGTCCTGGTCGCAAGGCTCCAGTGTAGATATTCTCCTCAGCATGTGGATGGAACAGACCAGTCTGGTTGCAGTTCAAAACCGTCTTTAGACCCGGAGGATCAGTCAGTCGAAACACGCCCCAATCCGGGGTTTTACTCGGAGCGCATACGATAGCAATGCTCTCGGGGAGCATCACTTGGTAACCGCAGTGCGTGTGTAGATCACGGGAGCTCATAAAACAGGTCTGCGTCGGATGTGTGTGGATCCAGCCGAGCGTCATCAAATCCTCGGAGTCACAGTAATCGAAAAGGGCGGATTCGTTGACCGTTTCGCAGGTGTCAGATGTTGCTGTCTGCTCGGGAATAACCAGCTTGGATATGAAGAGGGCGTTGGAAACAAGGGTACCACACAGAATACCACATGTCTCAAGGTTGGCGCGGGTGTTAGGAGCAGCCAGAGATAAGAAGCGGGATCGGAGGTTCGCCGGCAAAAATACCGAGCGCAAGGGAGTGCCATTTTCTAGATAGGCTGAGGGTTTGAAGGTGTAACTTGAGGGATCAAGATCTGAACGTGGGGCGGTTGTTTCTTCGGAAGGTTTGATCTTCTCAGGCAGCGCCGGACCTGCCAATACCTTTGCCGGCCGTGATGGCGCTACTGTTGCAGAATCGTCGACAATAGATGCCCGACTAGGCTCAAGGTGCTCCTTCGGAGGCAATATCGGAGGCGCCTGGCGTTCGGCGTTCTTGTCGAGTATGGCAGTTTGGCCAGTGGACACAGTAAGCTCGAGAGGCTTTTGGCGAGGCACAGTTGGATACTTGTATGCAGAAGTAGCCGACGAAGGAACCTCGGACTCTGAGGCACGTTCACCGTAAGGCTGATTCGAGTGATAGGAATCGGACCTGATGCTCTGAACACGTCGACTGATGTCACGATCACCCGCGGAAGGATCTGATTTGGTAGAACGGTCCCAGTCCCCCCATACGCCAGCTGCACGACGAGTTTCCAGCTCTCCGGCAGATGGCCCAGAAAGCCCCTTTGAGCCTCGGACGGTAGCTCGGCGGTTGAGTTCTGATTGGGCTAACTGGACAGCGAGATCTCGATTCTCACCGGCTTCCAGAGGCTCTGCCACGCCGGCGAGAGCGGGATCCGGGACTTGTTCTTGTGGTTCGGGGACGATTTTAGCTCTCGACGGCTGTTTCCGAGATTCGCGTTCCCGCATCAACTGGGTGTAACGCTCATACCGCTTATTGATGCGTGGCCTCAGAATCTCCAGCTTGCTAAGGTTTTTCTCAACCTCTTTCTCGGCCGCGACCAAGGCCTTGCGATCTTCCTCGTTCTTTTTGGTATCGGGATGTTTGGAAAGATGGACCAGGATCAACTGGGCGTGTCGAAATAGAATGAGATAGGCTTGCTCATCATGTCCTTCACGTTCATATATGTGGGCCTGACAAATTAAGAAAAGTTAGCAAGTCTGAAGTAGCCGCGATCCAAGTGCAGGCAACAGGTATAACCAACCTCTCGTAAAAGTGTCGCAGCAGTCCTCAGCCAATACCGTAACGGAACGGAAGAGTTGTACTCATAGTTCTGTGCTATCCGCGTAATATGTTCAACACTTTGAGGGGCAGTACCTCCAGTGGCCACTCCCATCGCATTGGAAGCCATGGCAGAAAGGTACGCTAAGACGAGGGTAGGCGAGGATTAGGAAGCGAGGATGATGAAGTTAAGCGTAGATCAAGCTTCAAATAGCATAGTGAGATGATAGGAATCTCCGAAACCTGGAAACACCAGCGGCAATTGTGGGGGCCGCATCTAGGCGACCTGGATGGTTAACCTGGTGAGGGGAGAGAGGTGGGATCAGAGCGGGCAGCTTGGTCTCTCCGCTCTTCTCTCCGCTCTTCAATGTCAAAAAAAAAGAAATTGCAAAAAGAGAGGCAGAGGAAATTCTACAACTCTCACATTATCTTTCTTGAATTGGTATTCTCTATAGCTCATGTTATACTCATGAAGCACCTTGCAATTTGCCATATCTTAAATAATGAGACGAATTATCCCACAACGAAGGCCGTTGGCGCGGTTTCCGGAGACAGCAAAACTTTACCCAGTGATGTTGAAACACCGTGGGAAAATCAAGCCTCGATCACAGTACGTGAGTGAAGGGCTAGTTGGTAAGTCTTGAGTCTCGAGCTTTAATACACAACGGGTGCAAATATGCTTATGCGCTTGGAACTTTTCAGACAATATTATCGAGCGCGTATCGCCCTACCTTCGCCGAAACCAACCGGTAGACATTCTAGACCTTTGGCCTGGGAGTGGTCTTCTGTCATCTAAAGTGAATGAACTTCTTCAACCACGCCGTCATGTGCTTGTTGAACCAAATATTCATTTTCACAGTCTTCTTGCACCGCTCATCCAGAGCAAGCCGTGTTATAAGCTCGTTCAGGAACGAATATATGGGAAATTTGATTGGTCTGATATCTTTGCAACTCATCTTCCAGAACAAGGCCCTGGAAACAGAGAAAGCTCTGGGATGATACCAAAGAATGATACACTTCTCATCTTGGCTAATCTACCTGATCCTTCCTCTGGGACGGATCACTTCAAACCCCGCCGCTGGTTTCTCAACTTCATGAATAGCTGCTTAAAGCAAAATGACGTGAATTTGTACGGGGCCGTACGCGTCCTTGCCACAATTCCCTTGATCGAGGTTCCGGGTATGTTACCGCGGTCTGCCATGGAGCGCTCACGAACTGGCATATTCGCCGAGACCATAGGCTTGCACAACATAGAGCTTGCCAGTCCAGCCGAAACCGAAAGATCTCATCAATGGCGGAGCTGCGATGACTTGGACGACAACAGGAAGCTTGTAGCCGAAAGAGCTGCAGCAAATAACATTATCACACCTCCCACTAGAAATCTTCCTCCTATAAAGGTGGTGCCACAAATTGTCCACCGAGGGAAAAATG
Organism: Penicillium sclerotigenum; assembly: GCA_928213465.1. NCBI lineage: Eukaryota > Fungi > Ascomycota > Eurotiomycetes > Eurotiales > Aspergillaceae > Penicillium > Penicillium sclerotigenum. The sequence goes on along the minus strand of CAKMRK010001388.1, from coordinate 80,729 downwards.
ACCTACCATATGAGCGTCGAGTGCATACTCCGTTCCACGAGAAGCAATTCGCCATCATCGAAGCAGCAGATAAACTGGGCATCAAATCGGGCTTCGACACCGATGACCCTAAAGCCAAAGCATTAATTCGAAAGCGAGGACTAGCATTGACACAACTTGCGAGGGACAATTCAGCGGCTCACTACCGCCAAAAGCTTGCCAACATAATACTTGAGCTTGACGAGGCAAGCAGGACATTCGCACGTGCGGCTGCGGATCCCAAGGAGAGTGTTGAGAGTCTGCAGGCCCTGGAAGATCATATGCTATCTCTCAAATCGAGTTATACCACTTTGTGCTCAAGCCTTCACTTCAGAGTGCTGAACAAACATGACCATTCAATCGATGATGCCCGCTTGGCTAGACTATCCAACCATATCGAAGATGGCAACCTGGTACATGACCGACGACCATTTGAACCCCTATACATCGACCCGAATGAGATTTATCCTCGCGATAGCGAGAACCAGTGCGTAACCATTTATTTCGAACCAGATTCCAACCCGCCCGCTCTCAAAAAGGTCTTTGACCTACCCACCCCAATGGTACAACCCGTTCTCGACCGGTATATTGCACTGTTATCCGTTGTGGGCTTCCGTGGTAAGATGGCGGTCGCCGAACTTCTTGAAACAATGTTCCCGCGGGAGACTACCAATAGTCTTGTGCGGGATATTCCAAGCCTTGCCCACTTCGCCGAAAGACGACTCAAGCCTGGATGTGGGCCGATGCCCTTGCCGGATGGCTCAACGTCGGACCCAGCTTTCACCTACCAGGAGAATGTGGACTATGATTTGAGTGGTGTTCGAATACGCACTCTTTCTGTGCCAGCCCTGGTGGATCTTGTGATCAAGTACGAGAAACTTCCGGAGAAGCTCTCTATCCTCGCGTTCAGTCGAGCTCTAGGCGGGGTAATGACCGCGGCCCAGCTAGGGGAGGAAAGTACTAAAATGAAGCTCAAATAGGGCAGGGTTGACACTGTGTATAATTGTGTATATTAGTATTTTGTACAAAAGGATTAGATGTATAATTTTAGACCACTGATGTGAATACATAATAATTGTGAATATGACTGGGAGTATTCTAGGGTTGCATGTGGTTGGTTGCATGTGGGCACGAGGTGGAAGGATTGGGTGTCGCGTTAAGCCATGTAGAAAATGGCTCGTGATAAAGCTGCATTAAGTCCCGTAAGTTGTAAGTTGTATACGATGAGACAGTAAGCGGAGGGCCAAAATCGGCTCTCATTGCACCGCCGACCTATAGGCTTCAGCGTGGAGTTATGCTTCTCTGCTAAAACCTCCAACATACGCATGCCGAGAGGATCTATGCAATTCTATTTTCATCGCGACACAAAGATGTAAGTACACGCTAGACGAAGTTAAGCGGCTAAATCTAGAGCTAGAAAGAATCGACTTTCTTCTTAGATCCATGTGCTAATAATACTATATATCGACGGGTTTGCGTCATAATCAAGATTGTATTTTTGAAAACGCCGGGCCAAGTTGACCTCGGCATGTATATAAAGACAGTGGAGCCCCACTAACTTTCGAAATACGCACCTCGGACGTCTCAAACTGACCTCGTCTTATTTCCCGGACATGCCAAATACACTGGAAGAATTCGCTCAATTAGAGCTTCTCTTGGACTAAGCAATCCAATCTCCGGTGGAAATCTCACCTAAGTAGAAATACCGACTAATCCAATGGCCGCCTCGCGCGGAGATGCAGGCTAATATATCCTTAAACTCCTCGGAATTTCGGTTGAGTTGATCCCAAAAAGCAGCTACGACTCCTATATACCTAACATAACCGGAATTTCACCGGATTTGAGACAATATCCGTATTTTACGATTAAATGATTTAGGTAATCGATGAACGTGGCCGATAAAGCAGCCAGATCTTGAAACTAAGAAAGCAAGAAGACGACGCAACCACCTACGGAACTACAGGCTATTCGGAATGTAAACGAGGCCTTGTACGACAAGCAAAAGACTGAAATTGAAGCAAGAAAGGGAAAACGACAGCCAACACCGGCGCATGTGCCGGCAGAGTGGGTTTAGAAGATGATCGACCCAGGGGATGATCAGTGCTGGGGCTATGTTTTCTATCATCATAAATCGGCTGGATGGGAAGACTTTATAGAGATTTTGATTGGCATCCTCGACATACCATTATTTGGTGTCAAGGGGCATGAAGAAATCGAAGATTCTGAATTTGCTCGATTATCCCGTTCGAGACAGAAGAAAGTGAAGTCAGCTATTTGCGACAGCGTGTGTCGGTTCCATTCGCTATAGAGGGAAAATATTAACCGGCCAGGGATTTTTGAAGTCGCTGCGAGAGGGGTGACCTTCGGCTTGGAATTCTCAAGAACGTGTTCTTATTGACAGATGTGGCTCGGCTGTCATATGGCACCTGTATAGACCGGTATGTTGGACATATCTGGGCAATCGATCCTGACTAGTCTTTTTCGAAAGCCGAGGATGGTTACGACGACTCAAAATCATTGCAAAGTCTTCTGGCCGTTCTACGCGTTCATGTTGACAGGGAATCTTTTCACCGAAGGACATTTTGGAATGATTTTCATTCTGTCAATTCAGACCAAACATACCCCAGCTGTTTCGCGGAGACTGCTTGGTATTTTACGAACCTTGATAAGCCCGCGTGGCCTTGGGTTATAACCGTGCTAAGATATTTAGTGCGACTTTCCATCAGCTTACTCTTGCGATTAATTAAAGGAGGCCCTCTCCTAGGAGGGTCACCTAGGAGGGTCCTCTAGGAGGGGATAGAACGGGGTTGCAGTGCATTACATACAACTGGGCTTCTCACGAACTGGGGAAAGTGGCAGTACAGAGTGCTGGCCGTGGTAATAGACACACGCCAAGACCGACGATGAGTGGGTTTACAACGGCGTCAGAGGCGCCCGTTTCTGACCTCCCATTCAAAGTCTCGTGATGTGGAGTAAAAGATCATAAAAACAGTACAAATATAAAAGTAAAAATAAACATAAACCCATATAAAAGGTTGACAGCCGTTGAGATGCATGTAGAGTTCCAGTACCCGCGGATATATACATCGGCTATAATCTATAACCTATTAACTCTGCATGTCCTCTAATCTCGATAATTCAAATTCAAGACAAATAATCAAAATAGTAAGACAAACCCTAATCTTAAAAAATCAAAATGAGGAAATGAAGTCCGTCAGCACCCCATTAATTTCCCTGCACTCCACTGGCACCGTAGTATTTTACTGTCACGAATCGGTCATTTGGATCTCTATTCCTTTTTTTTCCCCGTTATGTTCGTGACTAGACAAAGTGGGCCGGTTTTGTTTTTTTTTTCTTTGCTTTTTGTGATTACTTTTTAGCCATGGCCATTTCCCAACAGTTATTCTTTGTCCTTATTATACGGGCTATAAGTCCAATCCCATAAAAACGTGCATCCGCCACCCTGTCATCATTATAGATCCAACCGTGGGTGAGGCTTAATTGCCTATCGCGAACTGTCCCGGTGGCGCTACTGATATCAGAACGATTTCGCTAGTCTTGGCGATTCCTCCGAGGCCATATAGACCCTGATCTGCCCGCAAACCCTTGAGTTGAAATTGCGCACTGAAACTATGGCCAATCTCCCATTCCAGCTGTCGCTCCAGACAGAGGGCAAAAGCCCACCACTACCTGCTCAAGTCCCATCGAGTCTCACGCCACCCGTGACTCCCATAGCCAAGGAACGGCCCCCAAGATCAACTTTAAGCCCATTTCATGACCCAAAGGCAGAGCAAAGGCCATTCATCTCCAAAGACAATGTCAGCACTTTGCAATTCACCGATGACCTCGAAATCTGCCACGACGAGAACAACCGCTCCTTCGAGTTCGGCCGAGGCGTCTGGAGCATAGTATACAAAGCGCGCTCATTGCCACGCTCACAAACAAACCTCCCAAGCACGCCCCCAAGCTCCCCAACCTCAAGATCGCAAGTGCTAGCTGTGAAAGCACCTTTGCGCCGAGATGCGCGCCCAGTCCTGAACGCCGAAGCATTAACCCTAACACGCCTCACCTTCACCCAAGGCCACGAGAAATACATCGTCCCCTTCCACGGCTACCACGCCGAGCTAGGCGCACTAGTAATGTCCGCCGTCCCAACTTCCCTGGCAACATACATCGAAGGCCAATCCAAGGTCGCGCACACCCGCCGACCCGTAACAGCAACGATGTTCGACCCAGTCCAAGGTCCAGCCTCGTACCAAGAACTCGCGCGCAAGCTAATCACCGGCCTGAACTGGCTGCACCAGGTCGCCGGCGTCGTGCACGGTGATATCAAGCCACATAACATCCTCCTCCGGCCCATCGACACAGACGACCGCAGCGAAGCCCTCGCTTTCCCTTACGAGCCTCTGTTCGCGGATTTTTCTGCTACCGTTGATATCCCCGAAGACGCGCATGCGCCGGTCGATACGACCCGCGCGTCGATGTCATCGTTCACGCCGCCGTTCACGGCGCCGGAAATGCTCGCTTCCCTCACGTCAACTGAGATCGCGCCCACGCCTGCGTCGGATGTCTTCTCGCTTGCGGCTACGCTGCTGGCCGCTGCAACGGGGGATTTGCTGCTTTATCCTAATATGAATCATCGGCTGAGGCTGGAGATGGCCAGAGCTGGGCATCAGATTATTGATTTCGCGAGGTCCGGGGTGAGTGGGAGTCGGGTTCCGAAGAATGGGTTTGTTGAGAGGGTTGTTAAGCCCGCTGTTGTTAAAGATCCGGCGGTGCGGATTACGACGCCGGACTGGGTTGAGCTTGCGTCTTCTTGATGCTCGGGGGGATTCGTTGGAATCTTTTCGTTGTTTGTTTTTTTTTCCCTTGCATTGTCTATATACCCTGTTTAGATGGAGTTTGGCGGAACATGTATGATATTAGAGGGAGCTGCGTAATATTATCAAATCAAATAGAACCGGTGGGGTACATGGGTATCAAAGTTTATACATTCAAAATTTGTCTGTTTATTTTAACCCTCTTTATATCGTTTCCGCCGTCTATCTAGAACACTTAAGACGGAAGATATCTAGAAAATAGACATATCAAAGCACCCCCAAGAGACATGATAAGGATGCATAAGCGGTCGACTAATCTTGTCAATGTTTCATTCAGTGATGTCTCATCGTACTGTCATGTTCGGGGCACAGTAGTCATTCTTGAGTAGAGTAATGAGCGGAAACAAATATAATATAAATCTAAACTGGCTTTAATATATGGAAAAGCTAGGACTACAAAAGCTTGAGTTTGAATAAACGTTAGAGCTAACTAACTCTAAACCAGTTCCGAGGTTACTTTGTCATCAGGTAGCCATCCATCCATATCTATATAACTATGTAGTCACTGATGATTTGACGTCCTCATCCTCCTCTTTATAAAGGTTATCCCACCTACATCCCTCTTCTTTGATTTCAGAAACACAACTGCGCTACTGTTATGTCGACCACTCAAATAGAAATCTTCAACCCTGCAATCCCTGGCTTGCCCTCCAAGAATGTGGTGATGCGCCTGTGAGAGCGTATTTCCGAGTTAGCTTGTTTCTATGTTAACCGCATGGCTTACAATTCATCTAGATAAAAAATCTCAGGAACAGTCGCATAGAGGCTGATGCTAAATCCCCGTCTGCGAGCTAACAGGTTCGTTCTTTCAAATCGAATATTGCCGTCCCTGCTAACAGGTTCTATCGCTAACTAGATCAAAATGTTGCCATATAGTTTTGGACATCAGATAGCTATTCAAACCACAAAACACGAGGTGTAGTGTAAAAAAAGAGGCAAAGCGGGAAAGTCTACCTAATAGAATATGAAATTGATCCAACCCGATATTAGTTTGGTCTAAAGAGTGAGCGGTTCACCAAAGAAGCAGATGGCTACTATGCCAGTCTCAATAGCAGCGCAATGAAAAAATGTGTTTAATTGAGAAAGGAGTTTTGGCTTCTTCTACTAGCAGTGTGAATGGAGAGTAGGATCCTGCAGAGGATACAAAAATACACAAGTAAGCAGATTAGCTCGCAGGGCAACTGTTTCAACTTGAGTTAATCAAGAAGAACCAGCATTACCGCCCCCCTCAACAAATCCCTTCAAATCAGCCACCCACATCTCAAAATTCGCCTGCAGCTTAGCCTTGTACATCCACCGCACCACATAAGCCAACCACCCACTCTGCGCCTCCCAATTCCGCACCTCTGTCCCACCTTCCACAGCCGCAAGCTCATGCACACGCTCTGCCGTCAAAAGTGATGACGAGAACGAGCCCGGCGCTTCGGGGTCAACACACCAGACAATACGGCCAACCTCGCCAGTCTCCGCATTCGGCGCTCTGTATTCGCTCACGAAGGCATGGACGTCTGTTGCGGGCTGGGGCTTGGTGGAGGTTGTGTCCATACGGATGTGCATGGTAAATTTTGTTCCTTTTTGGAGGATTGGGGATAGCGTTGTGTTTGTATTTGTATTTGTTGATTGGGAGGTTGGTGTGGATGTTGATGCTGGTGTTGGGTCCGGTGCTGAGGTGGATGGAGATGGGTCTGGGGTTGGTTGGGAGCGGATGGTTACGCGTGGCGCAAATGTGTTCCAGCTTGGCCAGGTTGAGGTGTTTGTTAGTGCGGCCCAGACTTCTTGGGTGGGGGCGATTATGAAAGTTGAGCTGCCGATGTGGAGGATTGCTTTCTCGATGGGGATGTTTGGAGTTGCGCGGTTGGCGTTGGTCGGGTCTGTGAAGGTCGTCATGGTGGATTGGGGTTTTGGTGATAAGGTTTTGGAGGCAAACAGGAAGGGAGTTGAGGAGGAAAAGAAGGTAAGCAGTAAAGAGTCAGAGAAGCTACGCGTGAACGCTAAGCTGTTAGAGGAGTAGTACATAGCTCGGATATCATTCGCATCCGGGCCGATAAGCTTTTAAGTATCGATAAGAGGCGATAATAATCGATAAGAAGATAAGGTGAAGTATGAAACTCGGAAGTGCAAATGAGAAAATAGTCCTAGTATTTCTTGAGTCAACTTGACCAGCAAGTGACTCTTAAAAGGTGTACATGACGATGATGCTAAAATCAATATTGGAAGAGTACGGGAGGATTCGACGCTATCCCCATTACTAACTAACATATATAAAGATGTCAATAGATGTATCATTGACCTTCATCTCTCTTCCCTTTTTTGAGCTTGATATGTGTTGTCCAGCAGACAGAACAGGATTCTATATTATGGACGAGCTTCTTATAGGCGCATTAAAGTGATCATCTCTCTCATTCCTTTAGTGTAAGATATTCTTTATACTTTCAGTTTCCAAGATTGACATTTGACCCATGTCCGCACCTTCCTGTAATGCTGCTCCTTCCTCAGAACCACTCCCATGAACAAAATCCCATCATCCCCCTCTTTTCTTATTCTTCTTCTTCCTCTCCCTATCCCAATACACTCTTTCAATCAACATTCTTTCATCCAAAGCACTTTAAGTTATACACTCATTCATCCACTACACTCATTTCCATCTTCTTCCAGTCTTTTCAACATGCAGTATACTACCCAAGTTCCGGTCTTTATCCAGACCTCTCACCAACCCCCTCCTAACTTGATTGTTCGGCCACGGCCACGATTTTGCATCTTGCGCCCCGGGGGCTTTTGGACGCCTCTGATCCCACTTGACGAGCTGCCTTCTTGGTTGGAAATTTGCAACTGGGCCCCTGACGTGTATATGGGAATGTACCCAGCTTCAATGACCTTTATACCACAAGAAGGGGAATATGACGTCCTCTGCCATCACTGCTCGCACGGCGTGGATTCACTCCACCAGAGTGTCTCAGAACGAGAACCATCTCCTGTGGCCGCCAATAATGCCGCCTCAACCAAAGACTGTCCTGAACAACACGTCTCGCCAAATTCCCAGCACGCTGATGCCGTTTCCTTGCCCACAGTGCTCCATAATAGCCCCCAAACCCACTTATTGGAGCAGCCCCCTTTTAGTGCAATGCTCCAGGCCCCCTTTGTTGGAATGTGTGTGGTCGATATGAACTCGCAGTATCCGGATATTGCCCCAGACCCTGCAGGGCCGAAACGACGTATGAGCATCGAGAACTCGATCCCTCCCCAAGTCTTTGGTGCAGTGGGCATGGGCAGTCCTCCTTTCTCCGTGGCCAACTCAGGGAACGTTCGCAAGGCCGACTCCCCTTATTCACATGCACATGATGCCGGATCGTTTGCCAAGCCCCAGCGCGTTGCATCACTGCAGAATGAAAGCGTTGCATCAATGCAAAGTGGCAGCGTTGCGTCCACTCAATCTCTCACACTTGCTGTCATTGAGCAAATGAAAAGAATGCGAAGAAGAAGGGTCTCTTGCGGAAGCAGTTTGCATGCAAGCATTAGTGTCGCAGAAGCGAAGAGCCTGTCTCAGGTCTCAGGCTCAAAAACCTCAAAGGTTTCAATGGTCTCGAATAATTCCAAAGTTTCCCAGGTTTCCTCCTTCCGTATTATCTCCAAGCATCATCGAAAGGTTATACTTCGTCGTCGACGTGCGGAAGAAAGGAAGGCCAACAGATCACGACAGTCAGCGATCTCAATGGAGGCTCTACAGCTGAAGCCAGAGCAACCAAATTCGGCTACCAAGAGGCGCGATCGACGTGAGCGCATGATGCAACGCAGAAAGCAATCTGATCGTGGCAAGCAACCTTATCGAAACATGATGCGGATTCCCAATTGGAGCCCGGGTATGTGCAAACACTGAGTTATGATCGAAAGTGGTCTGTATAAGACATGAGGCTGTATCACTCTCTTGATTGACGGTCTTGTTCACACAAGTTTGTTTTGGCTGGGTTCTGGTTTATAGATAGACGTCGTTCTTTCCCGTCTCATCTTTTGCTGAGTCTGGTTATGCTTTTAGTTCTTCCATTCTTGCTTTCTCTTCGTTGTTCTCAGCTGGCGCCTGGTGAATATGTCTCTCGCTTGCCTTTAGGTTCTTTTTTGGTATTCGTGTATTCGTCTTTGTATTCGTCTAGTCATTTTGCTTCTCTCACTAGCTAATTGATGACTTTACGTCTCGCTCCCCTCGTTGTTTCATTCTCTTCTCTTTCGGTTTGTTATTCACAACTGGCTTTCAGCTAATGAACTTGTCCCTCGTTTGCTGGTTGTTTTATCGTTTCAACTCGCTCCCTGATAATATTGACTGTCGCTTTCCTCCACGGCGCGTGTACTTCTTTTGTTGAACTCAGCCAGAATTGAACTCAAGTATTCCACCTTTCTAGGGATAAATGATGACTCCTTTTTTTATAATTCGGGCATTGAAAAACACATAAAAACAAGGAAAGAAGGAAAAAGCAACAAAAGAGTCAAGATAAGAGAACTCAACCTGAGACCAATCGGGGAAGTGTCGCAACCCCCGCACTACTTAGGTATACACTCCAGGGCTGTTGATAGCCTTCCGAGCTAGGCAACTTCACACACCATGAAAGTGAAAAAGCCTCGTGGTATTCGACATGACCGGGACTGTAGTCGCTGCAAAGTCCGAGGGGTCAAATGTGACCTGAACCGGCCCCGGTGTCAAGCCTGTCTCCAGTGCGGAGAAGCATGCAACTATCCACAGAGAGTTGTATGGATACATGACAAGAAGTCGAAATCGCCAAAAGGCACCTCACGACGGATTTCCAATGACAAGACACACATTGAAGTTACCACCAAGTCAGCAACTATCAATATATATGGCTTCATCGACCTGCTGGACACTTTCTGTCAACAAGTCCAATCCAGCAGTCGTGAGATCCCAGAAGAAGGAATCCAACTGATTTCCCGCATACTAAGTTTTGCCCGCTCACGCATCCAAGATGCAAACAACAAAGAATCCCTCCAGTCGCATCTACTGGCCTTGACAAACCTCAGCCAAGTTATTCAGTCTGCACATCCAATTGCGCTCTTTGGCATCGCTACGTTCGCCATGTTTGAAGTATGCTGCGGATCTTTTGGTAACTGGCATTGCCATCTCCAAGGCGCACGATCATTGCTGGATCTTCACTGCCAGCACAAGGCCGATCTCGACGACCTCTGCGGCGATATCTTGGGTCTAGCTGATGTCCTTGCCTATCTAGTATGGTTTGATGTCACAGGCGCCCTTGTCAGAGAAAGCCCTTTGATTTTTGAAGACTGGCATCGCGAGACCTTATCTACTGAATTCTTCGACTCCGTCGGATGTCCACCAGATACATTCGATCTATTTGTTTATCTTGCGAAACACCACGACAATGATGAAATCCGAGCTATGGACCTAAGTTCTCGCGCAATGGCCCAAATTCTACAGCTCAACGCAGGCGACTCGACGGACCGCAATCTTGCTGCGACCGTCTATAGAGGGGCCGCGGCAATCATGGCGTTCAGTCGCGCGGCAATGACTACGGGAGGCGACCCCTCTGCATCGACATACCATCCCAATGTAGTCTCCTCCATGGTGGATCGGGCTTGTCAGGCGATAGCGGAGATCCCTTCTACATCGAGATTCTACGTGCACCTGGCTACCCCCGCATACCTGACAGGAATGAGTGCCTCGACAGCACGCCAGTGCGAAATAATCCGAGGCTACTGGCGTAACTGCCAGTCGTGTGACTTCCCTCGTTATCCGGATGCCGAGGCGCAATGCGAGAGAATGTGGAGGATATCCGGTGTGGGGTTTATCGTCGATTAGATTGCCTTCCGAATTGGGTAAGTCATCTTACATCTTATCTGCATAGTATCTATGTAGGTCTTCAGCATATAACTATAAAGGTCGTGTTATAACCCTACTTCAAAATCTTCGTAGCTTTCATAGTTCGATCATAGAGATAGGAATTCTCCCATGGCTACCTCATACCAAGACCGTTGCGCCCAAAAGCGCGCTGACCAGTTCGCCCTCATCCCACCAGAATGGCGCTTAGATCCCGTCCCCTCCATAGAATCCGTCCCCAATGCTCTGACATATCTGCGTCTGATTCTCAGTCCAGAGGAACTGGCTCTCACAGAAGAGACAGATATCGCCGTCCTTCTCCGCAAGCTTTCATCCGGAGAACTCTCATCTCTAGAGCTCACTCGAGTCTTCGCCAAGCGCGCTGCTCTCGCCCACCAACTCACAACATGCTGCACGGAGATCTTCTTCGAGGAGGCCTTTGCCGTCGCTCAGGAACTAGACGACTACCTCTCCAAGACAGGGAAGACTATCGGTCCTCTCCATGGATTACCAGTATCCATCAAAGATCTATTCTCCGTTGAAGGGGTAGATACTTCAATCGGTAATCTATCCTCGCCTTCCTTTAACCCACAATTCAAGAAAACGCTTCCCATTGCTTGATGTAGTATTTGCATACTAAGAACCAATCCAAAATCCAGGCTGGGTCGGCCTCACCAACAACCCAGCAAAAGCAGATAAATCCGTGGCGCGCACACTCCGCCGTCTCGGTGCCGTCCTCTACGTGAAAACCAATCTCCCACAATCAATGATGATGTCCGACTCCTACAACCACGTCTTCGGTCAATGCGTCAACCCCTTCAACCGCGAGCTGATTTCCGGCGGGAGTTCCGGCGGCGAGGGCTCGCTTGTTGCTGCGCGTGGAAGCGTGCTTGGGATCGGTACGGATCTTGGTGGCTCGATTCGTATTCCTGCTGCGCTGTGTGGACTTTACGGATTATCGCCTAGTCCGGGGAGACATCCGTATGAGAGGGGAAAGTGAGTTTATCTGTTGATTTCTTCGATGTATTTGATGTGTTAGGGAGTGAAGAAGAAGAAGGTGCTAATTTGGGTGATGTATATATAGTCCCGGTCAGGATATTGTAAGATCCGTTGCTGGACCTATGGCCTGTAGTCTTGCAACTATTGAGAGATATATGGAGGTTTTGCCAGAGGCGAAGCCGTGGGAGGTTGATCAGCATGTTGCGCCTGTGCCGTGGAGGAAGGAATTGGCTTCTGCTGGGGCGAAGGTATTGAGGATTGGATTTTTGGTTGATGATGGTGTTGTCAGGGTTCAGCCGCCGATTGCGAGGGCTATTCGTGAGGTTGTTGAGACGCTGAGAGCGGCAGGACATGAGGGTATGATAACTCGCAACAACCTCTCTAGCGGCTACTCTGTGTACATTGGACGTCTACTAATGATGCTCAGTGTTTGAGTGGGATGTCTCCTCGCATAGTTATGCATATGACCTCTGGGCAAAGGCTATCTTCTCTGATGGTGGGGAGGGCTGTCGAAGACAAATCGAAAAAACCGGCGAACCACTTATTGAGGGTATGCTCGTTGGTAAACCCGAGGATACTTTGACTACCAGTCAAACGCACCAAGTGAGGAACCCCCCATCTTGGTAATATGGTCACTGCCTGTTAACATATATCGCAGCTCAATGCGGACAAATATAATTTCGAATCCGCATACCTCGAGAAATGGATATCTTCCGGTATTGACGCGTTGATCATGCCCAATACTTCATGGGTGGGATACAAGCCGTGGACATGGGTCAAGTCCAGTGCATATGTGGGCTACACGAGTATCTGGAATTTCCTTGGCTATGCCGCGTTGGCAGTTCCTGTAACTACTGCCTCGAGGACCAAGGATGTTCCAGATGAAGAGTGGCTGGCTCATATTCCGAGAAATGACAGTGATAGGTTTAATAAGCAGCAGTGTGAGTGTATCCAATTTCGGAGCCTTCTATCCAGTCAATTCTAATTCGCGTTTAGATGATATTAATCTGGTGGAGGGTATGCCTGTTGGCATACAAGTTGTTGGGGGCCGGTTCGGCGAAGAGAAGTGTGTTGCTGTAGCCAAGGCGATTGAACAGGCTATGCAGAGAAATATTAGCTCGCGGGCAAGTCTCTAATTTGCCCTATGTTAAAGGTAGACGTGGATGGGCGTAGCTCTATGGTCCTTTATTTCTTATCCACACTAGTTATGGTTGGTTGGCATTTCCATCTAGTTTCTAGCCGTCAAGCTTGATGACGGTGGTATAACAGAATACCATTTATATTATGCTTTCTAAATGTCCCACAAGCATAAAAATCCAAATATGATCCAATCTCTAAGATAACGTCGTTATTCATATCTTCACTATATATGCAAGTACATAACAGGCCTTGGTGATGCCCAATATATACAATCGAATCTCCCAATAATTTCAAATAGGAGCATTCATTCTCTCCTTATAGTCCGGGAACTCAAAACCCCCGAAATCCCTCTCAACACTAAGATTCCAGCATGGATTCTCGTGTGCAGTACTACTTCTCGACGCCCCCTCCATCTCCATATCTAGACCATTCGCAGAATGAGTTCTGAGAACAGGAGTATGAACAGTATCAGACTCCATCCTCAACTCTCGCTTAACTCGAATGCCCTCCTCATTTTTATGTGCGTCTTCATTCGTATCGACCTTTGAGATACTAGCAGAGTAACTCGCCGGTCCAGGACTAAAGAGTTCGGTGCACCAGATACTGCCATCTCGGCGCAGAGGCTCAGTCATCCGGGTTCTATTGGAGTGAGCCTTTGAGGCTCGTGGGTTTACCGGTTGAGGGAGGAAAAAGAATGAGAACATTCGGGAGAGGAGTGGGTGGAGCGCTGGCAGGCAAATGCAGATGATGGATACATTCGCTTCGAGGGAGGACCAGAGGGCTGCTTGGGCATTTACCACTGTTCGTGTGTTAGTCGTTGTTTATTTAGTCCTTTTTATACATTGCAGAGTGTAAAAAACAAGTGAATGCTTACAGGTAAAGTCTCCTCCGGCAACCATGATGCTCACTGGATGCATGCGAGCGGCACTGGTGGCGACAATACTACAAGATAAGTCAGCTTCGTTCCCAGTATCAAACACAAATGATTTCCTTTGACTTACATGATTCCAACACTGAAAACCACAATTATTCCCCACTTCTGCCTTTTTGGTAGTTGTAACTTCCACAACAGCGGCAAGGGCAAAACCAATATCGCCAGATCGGTAAATGTCTGGAGTGCGGCATTGGTGAACCAGACAGGGGCAGCGGGTAGACATTTTGTCAAGCGGACCTCTGCGGAAGGACTCCAGAAGGCATGGACAGGAATGCAAAATAAAAAGCCGCTCATGGTCGTCCAGAGACCTACGATAGCGAGGAAGCCCATTAAGATGTAGGTAACCAAGAGGAAGGGATGGGGACGGAAGAGGCGGGTGAAGAGAGTTAGCGCAGAGAACTTGGCTAATACCATGGTCATGTTGTAAGAAGGGATCGAAAGCCATAACCACTGTTATTGGGTTTCATTAGTGACTTGTGCCATGTCAGACGGGACGTCTTCGTACAAATAGTTGGCTCTGGACGTCATCTTCGGAGAGTTTTGCTATGGGGACGCCAATGCCATATTCCTGCTCTGTGGAGGCGCTTATCAGATGGAATTCTATACTAACAAGGCATTCCTAAGATGGACCACTTACCAAGGATTATAAAGGCCAAGAGGGCTAGGTCGACAAGCTGTGATTGATGATTAGCATTGTGCTCTCACTCCCCAGATACTTCGTCCGAGAGACGTATGTCATTGTGGAATCCATAGCAGATGGAAACACATACCAATGCACCTAATATAATTAAATCATCGAGCCCAGGAGCCTTCACCACGTAAAACCGAGTGTATAGCCGGAGGGCCACAGTCAAAACTGCCAGCCCCGTAAAAATCGAAGTGACGGTCACAACGTACATTCGATCGGTAAGAGAAACAGTCAATGAATGTCGAAGATATCAACAAAAATGTAGTGGAAAGCCGTAGTAGACGTGTGTCATTGTCTTGAACGGAATTCAGTAGTGAATATACACCAGTACCGCCATCACACTGCGATTAATGATTGAGTAGAGATAACCGTCAAATTGGAAGTGATTTTAAGTAAAAAGTAAAAACAAAGGAAAGAAAGAAATGAACAGTCTTAACCTACGCACATCTGGTGCCAAAACCCTACCCGAGACAAACACAGATTTGCCCGCAAAATCTGCGTCAGTGTCAAGGATTTTACACTCAAGCCCCTATCTTCCAGTCAATATTCTCTCCATTATGGTCGGTACCACCAAAAAGAGAAAATGGCCGCATTAGGAAACAAAGATAACCACTTGCGTCAAGACCTCGCTGTACACTGATTAGCTACTTAGATCAGGAAGATATGATTGGCTGCCAAATAAAGTTGTGGGTCTTGTCTCATCCTAATTGGTTCGAACATTTTTAACCTTGGAATTGTTCGGTACCGACCTCCCGTAACTCTGGAGCAACTAACCACATTATCAAGTTGAAGATCCTTGTTTGGTCGTTATTTGGGACGCCATCTATATGGATGCTTTCATGTTTAGGGTTTGGGCTAAATTTTTTGGCCCCCGAGGGTGAACCTATCCTTTGCTTATTAGATCTGCTTCGAGCCGGTAACTTTGATTGCGTGGTTGTATGAGTTTTGCGGCGGTTGATGGCATCGGTGCCGTTTTTCATCCTATCATAGGTATAAATGAAATGATTGATGTTTTTATCTCTTGCAATCGACGAAGGAGAACTCTTTACCCCTGTGGAAGTGAGCTATAGACTGTGGTAGCACCTAGAATATGCATGGAACTTAAAACTGACCTGATAATGTTTTGGAACTATATCTACGATCTACGTATAGAAAAAAAGTTTACAGAATCCAATGCCAATTCAATTGCAAACTGTACAAAAATGACCAATCAAATTAGGCCAATGCCTTTCCGCTAGGGATTCTAAAACCGGAGTATCTCATCAAATTTTGCAGCAAATGGGAAAACAATCTACAGGCGAGCCGCGAGGTTGGCCTTCAGCCTCCGCTCAACGGCAGCCATGTACTCGCCAGTGGTGACCCAAGCCTCGCGGTCCTTGCGACCACAGGCAAGAGCCAGATCCTTAGTCATGATAGCCTCCTCGTTGACGACATCAACGCAGGCACGCTCGAGCTCCTCGGCAAAGGTAACAACCTCGGGGGTGTTGTCGAGGATACCACGCTGAACGAGACCACGGGTCCAGGCGAAGATAGAGGCAATTGGGTTGGTGGATGTCTCCTTACCCTTCTGGTGCTCGCGGTAGTGACGGGTCACGGTTCCGTGGGCGGCCTCGGACTCGAAGGCATCGCCGTTGGGGGTGGCCAGGGCGGAGGTCATCAGACCGAGAGAGCCGAAGCCCTGGGCGACGATATCGGACTGGACATCACCGTCGTAGTCTGAAGATACACGTTAGGTAAGAGATAAACCAATATGGGATGCATGTCAGAACTCACTCTTAAGAGCCATGACGAAGCCGCCTTCGGACTTGATCATCTGAGCGACCATGTCGTCAATGAGACGGTGCTCGTACCAGATGCCCTTGGCATCGAAGTCCTTCTTGTATTCCTTCTGGAAGATCTCCTCGAAGATGTCCTTGAAGCGGCCATCGTACTTCTTGAGGATAGTGTTCTTGGTGCTCATGTAGAGGGGAAGACCCTTCATGAGAGCCATCTTGAAGGAGGAGTGGGCGAAGCCAGCGATGGACTCATCGGTGTTGTACTGGCACTGGGTGATACCACCACCCTGGAAGTCGAAGACCTGGATGCGCTCGGGCTCACCACCTGTAGGGGTGTAGACCAACTCGAGCTTACCGGGGCCAGGGATGACACGGTCTTGGGCACGGTACTGGTCACCGAAGGCGTGACGGCCAATAACAATGGGCTTGGTCCAACCAGGGACCAGGCGGGGAATGCGGGGAATGACAATGGGCTCACGGAACACGGTACCGCCACTGGGTAGATTGTTAGTGGGCGGGTCAAAGCCAATCGGATTAAATGTACTTACAGGATGTTGCGGATAGTGCCGTTGGGGGAGAGCCACACTAGGAATGATTAGCTTTTCGGTGTTACACAAAACAGACTTCGGCCGCTGAGCTTAATGAGCTTACTCTTCTTCAGATTGAACTCCTTAACACGGGCCTCATCGGGGGTGATGGTGGCACACTTGACACCAACACCGTACTTCTTAATAGCCTCGGCAGCATCGATGGTAACCTGGTCATTGGTCTCATCACGGTACTGAATACCCAAATCGTAGTACTTGAGATCGACATCGAGATAAGGCAGAATCAACTACAGACAGCCAATTAGTATCAAGCATGAACCTAGGTGGGGATGTATTGTGACATATCAACTGCATGCACCTGCAACCGCGGGGATCATGCAAGTCTAACCCGGGCAAGGAGGGGACGCTAAGCTTACCTTTTCTCTGATGTCTTGCCAGATAATACGGGTCATCTATGTCCACGAAGATCATTCGATTAGCACATGTCAAGAATAAGTTTCAAAGCCTTGGGTAGCGTCGTCTTGACACATCAATTATCGTTGTATTCCCCGTGTTTCTCCGCGTTTTCGACGAAAATCCACCATCGGGCACGAGGATATGCGTGTTTGTGAAACTGGCTGATTGAAACTTTGAACTATAAAAGGAGGAGCTGTCCCATACCTCATCACCATCCAACTCGACCAAAGGGGTCTTGACCTTGATCTTAGTTTCGGAAGCCATAGTGCGGGTTTGAGTGAAAGACGAGAGGATCGATCCGGACCAGCGGGAAGAAGCAGCAATTCGATTAGCTCGTTGAGAGAGGGAGGCAGAGGAAATAGATCTCTTGGAAGAAGTAGTAAAGGAAGAAGAAGAAATAAGACGAGAAGTAGAAGAGAGAGGGGCAGGAGGGGTCGCAAGGGACCGACGAGCGAGCGCGGAACCGGACCGGAGAGCGTTCATCGTGGGATCCTGAGGACGTCAACACCAATTTCGCAGTTTTTGTTTGGCCGAGCGGAATGTAAATCACGCCTCAGTCGCTGATTTGAGCCGAGGAAGTGAGGTTCGGCAGAAGGGAAAGTGTGGAGTCGGGAAATTTCCCGGAGAAAGGGTAGAGAGAAGATGCGATTTCCGGGACTTGGGGGTAAATGAACCGGGGCAATACGAGAATTGATCGGAATAAGATGAGTAATGCAAGTAAGGCAATTAAGGAAAGGGATAATTACCGGCAAAGAGACTGAACAGTGTTTAAATAAAGGTAGAGGAGGAAAAGGCCTTGTCCGGTGTAATGTGGAGGTTGGGGATCTTATGAACTCCGCAAAAAGAAGCGCCGAAGCCGGACAGTCACGAGATATTGGAGTGACTTTGGTTTGGAATGGTTTTTTTGAACGGGAATTTCGCGTGGATGTTTCTGTTTCTTTAAATCACTGTCTTCAAACCCTCCTGACTCATCGATCTAGTCCTTTCTCAGATAAAATTTTACTTCAGCGGGGTCGGTTGATGGAGCTTGAAGGCTTTATGCGGTGATAGAGCGGCTCCCGGAGAACGGAGCTCAACTCCGGCCTTGACCGGCCCTCCCTTTTTGACCCCGGAAAAGCTCCAACCGAATTGTACGATTTATATGGAGATAAAAATATATTGATTATATGATGAATCAATATGTCAAAATGAATTTCACGTGTCCAATTGCCCCGGATTGCGCAGTGTTGAAAAATTTCCATCTATAGGGCCCGATCAGACGCCAATTATCATATGTGTTGAAGTATCGAAATTCTGAATAGTGGTATATGCAAGCTCCAAATATCTCCTTCTGTATATCGTAATCTAGAACAGCCCATCAATATCACCAGTCTCGGTGTCAATGTCCACATTAAGGTAGCCGGGGGCAGTGGGCAGTCCGGGAATGGTCTGAATGTCGGCGGCCAGAGCATAGCTATAGTTATATTATTAGCGTGATGTATTCCCACAATATACTGGACCAAAAACTTACAGGTATCCAGCACCCACGGCCAATCTAACGTCCCGAATCGGCACAGTGAAGCCGGTGGGGGCGCCCTTGAGGGCTGGGTCGTGACTGAGTGAGTACTGAGTCTTGGCGATACAGATGGGCAGGTTAGAGAACCCTTGCTTAGTGTAGGTGTCGACCTTCTTTTGGGCCAATTCACTGAACTCGACCTTATCAGCACCATACATGGCCTGGCCGATACGCTCGATACGCTCCTGGATAGTACCATCCAGTCCGTAGAGAAGCTTGAAGTCCTTCTCCTTGGAGCTGGCGGTCATGACAGCCTTGGCCAGATCAACGGCGCCGGCTCCACCCTGAGCCCAGTGGTTGGCAGGGACAGCATCCTCAGCACCAGCAGAGATTGCCTCCTCCCTGATGACAGCAATTTCAGCATCGGTATCGGTCTCGAACTTATTGATCGCGACCACCACCGGGACGCCGTATTGCTTAGCGTTAGCAATGTGCTTCCGCAGGTTAACACAACCCTTGCGGAGAACGTCCACGTTCTCAGTGCGGTAGACCTCCTGCAGAGGGGCACCGGGCTTGATCTCGGGGCCGCCGCCGTGAACCTTGAGTGCACGGACAGTAGCCACAATAACGACAGTGTCCGGAACCAGACCAGAGGAGCGGCACTTGATGTTAAAGAAGCGCTCACCACCCATGGTGAAGTCAAAGCCAGCTTCAGTAACCACGAAACCGGTCTTGGCTTCATGATCCTCATCAGGCTCAGTACCAGCAAGCTTCAGAGCAAGCTTATCGGCGATGGCAGAGCTGGCGCCAATACTGATGTTGGCAAAGGGCCCAGCGTGCACCATCACAGGAGTGCCTTCCAAACTCTGCATCAAATTTGGCTTAATGGCATCCTTCATCAAGGCGGCAAGGGCACCACCGGCACCAATGTCGTCGCAAGTCACGGGGTCGCCGTTTCTAGAAGTGGCAACCACCATACGACCTAGTCGCTCTCGCATATCCTCCAAGTCGTTACTCAGGGCAAGAATGGCCATACACTCACTAGCGACGGAAATATCGAAGCCAGTCTCGCGAGATAGTCCCTTCTCGGTAGGGGCCTGGCCGACAGTGATACCACGCAGGTGACGGTCATTGACATCGAGAACACGGCGCCAAGTGATGGTCTCCGGGTCGATATCTAGGCGGGCAAATCGGGTAATTTCCTCCTCGGTAAGATCGTCTGGGTTAGTCTTGTCGATACCAAGCTTCTTCAGACGTCGGAACATAATGGGTTTGAATTCGCGCTTGCCCTTATTGTCAGGGACAAGACGCTTGTAGAGAGCCGCGTCTTTCTGGGTGGACTCGTGGAACATGCGAGTCTCAATAGCCGCAGCGAGAAGGTTGTTCGCGGCGGTGATAGCGTGGATGTCACCAGTAAGGTGGAGATTGAACTCGTCCATAGGAATAACCTGACTGTAGCCTCCACCAGCGGCACCTCCCTTAATGCCGAATGTAGGACCTTGGCTGGGCTGTCGGACGTTGGCAAAGGAAATGCGGTTCAGGTGGGCACCGAGTGCTTGAGTGAGACCTAATGTAGTGGTGGACTTGCCCTCACCAAGAGGAGTGGGTGTGATACCACAGACCAAGATGTATCTTCCGTTGCGGCGGTGGGAGAGGCGGTCAAGGACACTCAGGCTAACCTTGGCCTTGGTGTGGCCGTAGGGCTCCAACTCATGAGGGGCAATGCCGACCTCGGTGGCGACCTGGGTGATGTGCTTGGGGTATTGGGCCCGCGAGATAGCAATGTCGGAAGGCACGGGGGTTTGCAGACGAAGGGGAAGAGGAGTGACGTGGCGGTCCTTCTGTTTCTCGAAGTAGCTCTTGGCGGAACTGACCACGTTCTTCAACAACATGGCCACCGTCATGGGACCAACACCACCGGGGACGGGAGTGATCTGTGAGGCAACCTGGGAAGCAGACTCAAACTCCACATCACCAACCAGTCGCTCACCAGACTTCTTCGTCGGATCGGGCTTGTAGTTGATACCGACATCAATAACCACAGCACCAGGCTTCACCCAGTCACCCTTGACAAGCTCGGTCTGGCCAATGGCCGCCACAACAATATCAGCGTTCTTCACAATGCGGGCAATATCCGGTGTCTTTGAGTGGCAGACAGTAACGGTGGCATCGGCATTCTTGAGCAAATAGCTGACAGGGCTACCGACGATGTCGCTACGCCCCAGGACCACTGCCTCCTTGCCGGCAGGGTCTACGCCGCTTGCCTTGAGTAGCTCCATAACCGCCAGAGGGGTGCAGGGAGTGAACAACGGGCGACCGCCTCGCTTAGCCAACTCGCCGATATTGATTGCGCCGAAGCCATCAACATCCTTCTCATCTGCAACAGTCGATGTGATTGCATGCTCGGACATGTGGCTTGGGAGGGGCAATTGAACGAGAATGCCGTGGATAGCGGGGTCATTGTTGGCTCTAGTGATCTCTTGGATGAGCTCCAGCTCCGTGCTCGATTCGGGAACGTTTATCAAAGTGCAGATGATGTTGGCCTGGTAACTAAAGTCAGATAATGCCCTGAATCTCCCAAATAGTAACCCATACCTCTTGAGCGGCCTTTAGCTTCATGCGCACATAGGTACCTAAGTCACATTAGTCTGTACGATCGCTCTATACTGTTTATAGATAGACTAACTGGAATCCGATCGGTTACCGACTAGATAGAATCATCATGTTAGTAACCGACGCTTTTATAATCATGCTCGGAGAAGGTCATGCTTACCCTGGAAGATGACCAGGTTGGGCTTGAATCTAGGGTTGGTCACTTGGATCTGCTCAATCTCGGACTTCAACCCCTGGCGAATGCTCTTCGCGATGGCCGTGCCATCAATCTTGGCGGCAGCCATTGCTGAACCGGAAAACGCTCGGAAAAGCGAGATAGTGGGGCTGATAAGAGAAAAATTGACGTTCACTCGAGGCTCGATTGACGATGGTCGAAACCGTCTGACACCTTGGACGGAGGAATATTTATGGAAAAAGGAATGAGATAAGAGAGGAATATTTCGGAGGCCGCCCGCACGCACTTGGAGATAAAAAGTGCAGCGGGGTAGGGCAGCGGGGACGAATGGCATGAATTATTGCTTGTTTGGGGCGAACCCTCGGAGTAGTTACCAGCGTTGCGAAAAGAAATCGAACAATTAGACCTCAGATTTCACATGCACCTCTCCGGAGATATACTGGGATCAAAGCCAGCCCTGTCAAGTTCGAAATATGCCCTTCACATGCACCTCACCTTCCTTTATCTGGAGTTACGCTCATGCGGAGAGTCGAGGAGTTTCCCGGAGACCTCTTTTCTTCTGCCTGAGGCATCCATGCCTATATGAGCCGCATGAGTCATCCGGGACGCATAAACCTTTTCGGGAACACCAGTTAGGGCTTAGGGGTCGCCAGATACCAGTCACGTGTAGATACCGGAATGCGGAACATCTTAGCCTCCGATCGAGGCTTGGCATTGAGGGCCGAGTGTGCGATGAAATTCACTAGTCAAAGAAAGTGAGGTTGACGAGGTTGACCCCCCCCCCCAAAAGCCACTCCGCCTTACCCCTTCTGAGCCGAGCGTCTCAGATTTTTCCCCTCCGATACTCCATCTCGAATATCCCATCATCTCACCCTTCGAAATGCGGCCTATTTTGCTTTCCGGCCATGTGCGTTGACTTCCTCCAAATCTTGCTGGATCCACAGAGACTGACCGCAGCCAACTATAACAATAGGAGCGGTCCCTGACCCAAATCAAGTTCAACAGCGATGGCGATCTTCTCTTCTCCGTCTCGAAGGATAAGATTGTGTGCGCATGGTGGTCCGCCAACGGCGAGCGTCTCGGTACCTACAGCGGACACCAGGGTGCTGTCTGGACAGTCGACGTCAGCCCCAACACCATTCTTCTTGCAACCGGATCAGCAGACAACACCGTGCGTCTATGGAACATCAAGACCGGCGAGTGTGTGAAGGTGTGGGAATTCCCAACAGCCGTCAAGCGCGTGGCATTCTCCCCCGATGGAAGCAGACTTTTGGCAGTGACAGAAAAGCGCATGGGTTTCAATGGCACTATCGCGGTTCTCGATATCAACTACGGCGAAAACCTGAGCGCGCAGGCCGCCGAGCCTACCTTGACCATCGTTTGCGAGGAGAGCAAGGCCACCGTGGCGGGGTGGAGTTTCCTGTCCAAGTACATCATTGCGGGGCACGAGGATGGCAGCGTCAGCCAGTACGATCCTAAGGTATGTTTTTTTTTGGCGGGATTATATGAGGTGACTTGAAAAGCGTGAAATTCTAATCCCATCTTTAGTCTGGAGAACAAGTCGAGAACGTGCAAATCCACGAATTCGAT
Organism: Penicillium sclerotigenum; assembly: GCA_928213465.1. Taxonomy (NCBI): domain Eukaryota; kingdom Fungi; phylum Ascomycota; class Eurotiomycetes; order Eurotiales; family Aspergillaceae; genus Penicillium; species Penicillium sclerotigenum. Next base: position 57,582 of record CAKMRK010001388.1, on the reverse strand, counting down.
ACCCAAATAACCGACATTCAGTTCGCCCCCGATCGTATGTCTTTCATTACCGCGTCGAAAGACAAGTCAGCCAAGGTATGTTCTTTCTTGCACATCATTTTAAAAGGCAATCCCTAATAATAACCTTCAGCTCCTGTCCTCCCGCAACCTCGCCATTCTCAAAACCTATATCTCCGACACCCCTCTCAACACTGCTAGCGTGACACCCAAGAAGGACTTCGTTATTCTGGGTGGTGGTCAAGCCGCCATGGATGTCACCACCACCTCCGCCCGCCAGGGTAAATTCGAGGCCCGATTCTACCACAAGGTGAGTGCAAATATGCGTTTGAGTGACTTTCACTCACCACTTACTAATAATCTTATTACTTAGGTGTTCGAAGATGAATGCGGCCGCGTTCGTGGCCACTTCGGTCCCCTTAACACCATCGACGTTCACCCCGCCGGTACCGCATACGCCTCCGGTGGTGAGGACGGATACGTCCGTGTCCACCACTTCGACAAGTCATACTTCGACTTCATGTACGAGGTCGAGCGGGAGCAAGCGCGGAAGTAGAGAGGGGATGTGGTGAAGAAAGTTGGGATGCGTCGTGTGTATGTGTTTACGAGGCGAAAAGACTTGGGACAAATCCCCCGAGTCCCATATACGGGATGGAATGACCTTCCGGTCCACGATTTTCTCATTTCATTGATTCCATGATCAATCGGAGTTGGTACCTTGTGTTTGTGTCTTTGTTTAATAAAAAGATGACATGGTTCATTTTTGAGCTCTTATGTCTGTCCTGGTCCTCCGCAAAAGAGATGAAAATCGGGTAAATAGACAAAATCGAAAGCTTTGCAAATCTTCAAATTGTGTTCAGACAGCCTATAGCCTAACTGGATCGGAAAGAGCATCAGGATAGGAATTGGTGCGTTTCCTTATCCGTATAGAAGCCAGTATGTATATTTACCTCCGTGCCTACGTATATCGACAAGAATAGTCGGCCGCTTATGCAGCCTCGTGACGTCTTTTTTCAAGTTCTTTTAGATATCTTTTTTAAGGTATTTTGCCCTTTGTTAGTGTTGTAGTTAGGACATGGATAGAAAAAGGCTTAAATTCCGAAGACAAGTTTTCTACGGTGTAACCAGGGACTGGCTTTCCTTCATGTGCGAGGTATGAATGCACATATCACTATAAACCATCCATCTACTCAGTTCACCCTAGATGCGAATCGCAAGGAAAAAAAATATATTGGTAATATCAAAATCCGAGGTATCTCATTTATACATTTTTTTCCGTGATATCTTCTCTAAACCCGTTTCCCATGCAAGGCCAGCGCTAATCCGACCAGCAGAAAAGAAACCCGTAGAAAAAAACTAAAAAAAAGTGACGTCTCATGAAAATGAAGAAGGAACATGACAGTCATAGAGCGCAAAAAAAGCAAATGCAGAAGAAAAAAAATCGAGATTCGCCCCCGGACTCATTCCCGAAGGGATGAAGGCCACGGACTCAATCCCATCTATTTCTTCTTGGGGAACTTTTCCGAGCCGATGTCTGAACCACGCAGCTTAATGTTCAACACACGCTCCATGGCTCCGAGAACCTTCTGGTCGGGGGCGGCGGTTCCACGCTCAAAGTCCTGAACAATGGTGATAGTGGTGTTGCACTTGGTGGCGAGTTCCTTCTGGGTCATCTTGTAGCCCTCCTCGGTGCGGCGTCTCTTGATAGCATCGGCGACGGCGTGGCCGATGGTCTTGGGCTTCACGATATCATCGCTGCGGTCGACCTTGGTCAAGTGTTGGCCTTCGGGGGCACCTGACTTGGCGGCCTGGAGAGTGTGTTAGTCAATATTCAAGGTAATTTTCCGGGGTTCAAAGGGGATTTCACGTACAAGGTTACCGGTGGTGTACTTCTTCTCGGTATAAACGCCACCGGAGCGCTGAGCAGCGTTCAAAGCACTCTTGCCCTTGATGACGGTCTCGCGGGGTTGAGCGCCTGCGCCGCGGAACTTGCTGCCGATCTTGGTGGTGGTATCCCAGTCAGACATTTTGAAGTGAGGTTGTTTTTGGTGGTGTGGGTAGTTGAGGTTGGTAAGAATGGTAGCTGAGCGTGGAAGGAGATAACGTTGGTCGTGTGAGAGTTAAGAGAGAAATGCAATTTATATCGATGACACAGAAGCTTCTCGAGGGGAGGGATTCCGCACTAGTACTCTTTGGGCCTAGCGTATATCTGGTTCAAAGGCGCCTGCTCTTCTTCATATTGTGGCTCCTGGCTCTTTCACACTTAAAAGCATTTGCTATTTCTATCAGGTCTGCATGACTGTTTGCAGTTCGAGATGGGGTGTTCACCTCTTTTCTAGGGAACTTCGACGGGGTCTTGCAGGTTCGCTATACCCATCGGCCATTCCCCCACCACATTGATTGCCACAGCCACCTGCAATTATGCACACCGTTCCATACATTCAAGACCCGTATTGTGACAACTGTGAGATCCAATACACGTTTGAATCATTCTTCAATAATACTATCTTTCCCGGTCATTTGTATATAAAACAACAGATATAGTCCGCTTCAAACCATCAACAAGACAATGATGTTACTCGACCCACAACTTGATGTCATAAGGCCTTGCGTGCACATTTTCAGCCCTAATTGCCGATATCACAGGAAAAGGACAAAAAGGCTGCAACCTAAGAAGCAATCGCCATTCTCAAACAGCATGCCAAGTGCTGGATTGTACCAATGTAAGAACAAGAGTCATGAGTCTTCAACCACGGGTCCCCGCGATGAGGCTGAGCGCATGATCGGGCACCGAGATAGGCTTAGCTTCTGCATTATTGCATAACCCCAGAGATAAGTCGGGCTTAAAGACTATTAGGGTTTTTGACGACTCAAATCTAAAAGCGAAGTATACAGGATGCTGCCTTTCGTTTCTTGTCTGCTTAAGCAAATGGGAGGAGTTGAGATCGCATGTTACTCTCTTCCTGGCTCATATATACAAAAATCATCTATCAATTGCGCTGGCATATCTTCGAAATGATGGCCTTATGTAGGGTTTATATAAAGCATTGCATCTCGGTGTCTCCTTTGGGTCATCTAGATACTTTTGATTTTAGATCAGCGGGTTCACCTTGAGATTGGCATGGTCGGATGATATATATATATAGCAATATGAAGCTATCTATATTGAGCAGTTCAGTTTCAATCCATAGCCCATATAGGAAAGAAAATACAATAAATACACGGTAATACTATCCCTAAATCTTCTTTCGGAGCAAAGAACTATCTTCCGTGAACCTTAGTTATAGAACTAGCTAAGCCTAACTTTATAGTTGCCGTTCAATTTGTAGTTTGATCTCCAATTCGATCGTGGCGCGCATTCAATGCGCGTTTCCCACACAATTGCTTGCGACTTGAATGGTCTCATAAGCGAATATAATCATGCTTGGCCTGACTTAGAGAATGGCCAAAGGCAGACTGGGCCAGGTATTCAAGAGCCTATCCAAATTCGGGGGATTAGAAGGGTGTTTCCAACTTCAACTCGTGCTTCTATCCGTTTTTCTTTTCGTTGCATGTCGGAATCAGGGAGTAAACTTGTAGCGTACTAGTTACTGATACTCTTGTCCCGCTTCTCTTGGGTTCTCTAACGACCTACATAGGTAAGCTCTTTGTAGCGTATAGCTTAAGCTTTAGGTAAATTCCGATGTGGTTCAGAATATCAGGAAAGTCATTGGCTAAGATAAATATGTATGTAGCCCTAAGTTGGGATTGTATCGCAATGAAGAGCTAATTAGCAGTTGAACACTAGGGATCCTGAAACCTTTGGCCATAAGCCCGCCAATAAGCGATACTGATTGAGCCCAGTCAATCCACTCGAAGCAAAAATTCAAGCCACCAACGCCGTATCAATGAGAGTGAATACGAAGCAAAATGCCCAGCAAAATAGCCCGGCCGTATGGTTAGAAGATGCTGTTCACGATGTTTGAGCCAACAGTAGCACCGGCACCAAAGATTGCTAATATCAAGTTAGAACCAAATAACAAGTACCAAAAGTATATAAGACGTACCAGCATTGCCCAGTTTCTTTCCGAACTTCTTGCCTCCTTCCTCGAACTTGCTCTTCTTTGATTCCTCGGGGTTTTCAGGCTGTCCACTTTGGCTGACTGCAAGAGGCATGTTTCCATAGTTTGTAGGCGGGGGCGAAGAAACACTAGCCTTCTCATTCAGAATGTTGACGTAGCTTCGAGGGAAGATACCCTCCTGGCCAGTCCGTTCGTTGCGACCACGCCACCCTGTTTATCATTAGTCTGGTATCCATATCAAATAAAAGGAGAATATCATACAATCGTCATTCATGTGCTCGATAATCTGGATGCGATCTTGGGGCTGCAAGGCCAAGTCACCGGCATCGGTAGGTGTGTATGCGTACATGGCCGACGCCACACCGAGGACTGGCGGGACTTGGGGATAAGCTGGCGGGGCCGACGGGGGCTGGCTTGCATATTGATTCTGCGAGTAGGCTTTCTCATTCAACGACGCATTGGACATTTGCGAGACAGGAGGCGAGTATGAGGGCGTGTAGGGGGCCGGAGGGGGCTGTGTTTGCACTGGAACATGTTGAGCTGGCGCAGGCTGTGCCTGCTGTTGGGGTGGCGGCGGTGATGCATGCACCGCCCGAGAGGCCTCGGAATCGGTGGGTAGCTGTGATAGAATGGAGGAAAGCTGGCGGGGAGTGATCACAGAGGCATCGGCAAGGAATTCCAGTTCCTGTATGATGTTGAATTAGTACCTGGATCGCAATTCAGGAACAGGAAGCCGGGAAGCCATACCGTCCGGACCATGCGGAGCGACCGGGTGGTCATGGCAGACGCGAACTCGCTAGGGGCCGCCATTATGAAGGGACACGGGTGGTAGAGATTGAAGGATACAATTGCAGAAGAACAAGAGAAAGGAAAAAGCCAAGTGTAGGGGGAGTTGGGAGACACAGGGGGTTGCTCAGGTCGGGTGTTATTAAGTAGCCTAAATCACCTGGCACCTGGCCAAGATGTCAGAATCTCCGCCCTTGACTTCTCATTTTACATCAACTACAAACAATCATAAATTCCCTTTTCAATTTTCGATTTAAAATGCTGAATGGATTGGATTGCCTCTTATTCTCAGTCTCAGCCTTTCTGTTCTGATTTGATGAATTGATCCTAAAACATATACAAACGGTCAAAATGTCAATCGACTTGGACCTCAACACCGAGTTCAATAATATACAACACCCCCTGTGTTCAATCGGAAACCTGACCTCAACAGGGGCAATTTCTTAATCCCCACCATTCTATAACAGCAGGAGCCTCCGTTTCCCTGCAAAGATGCCACCATCATCGCCCTGCCAAGGTAGACCATGTGGTTGTTAGAGCCGTGAGTTCCATCAATCTCAGACATGTTCCACACAGCCCTAGTGCAGTGGAGAGCGCATATTACTGATCCTAAACATGTTTATCTCCACATCTTTGCCCGGTACAATCAATCCTGCTTCCCACAGCCCCAAAACAAGAAGCAAAAGGGCCAAAAAAATACATCACGATGGCTCGATAACCATCCATGCCGGTAACATTCCTCCGTCAGTTGCCCACATAGCAGCCATCCTATATGCTGTATATATTAAATTCCCCCGAGCCCCTCATGCATCAAGGATAAGTTACGCGCCGGTCGAAGAACAGCCCCCCGTTTAGACCCGCTGTCCGTGCTGTAACGCTATGCGGGCCGCCGCAGCTAATGCAGTGACAACGACAACGGGAACTTTCGCCAGCACAGCCAGCGCTTACACGCTAGATAGCCTAGTGTGTTTTAGACCCCGACGAAATTAAATCCATAATCCTAGTGTTCTTGATATCATTAGTTGACGTTCTATTATTTCCAGGGGAGGCGCCTCGCGAGCATGCAGGCTCTGTACTTGGCTCTGAATCAAGTAGGGATCAGCAAAAGATGTCCAGCGATAGCACATGGATCATTGAGGGGTGTCTTTCTTTAAGAGAATGCGGTTTGGGCGGCTGTCTGAGGATGCCTTTTTTTTCTGATGTACGATCTATATTTTATTATGAATTGATGTGTTAATGATTTATGACATGTTTCTATAATGTTTTCTATACTATTTTTTATATCTTTGTTCCCTCTTGTTAAGGCTGATGACTGGGATGACTTCACGAACAATCTTGCTACTGACTTGGTATGTTCACATTGATATATTGTCTACATAGGCTCTGAGTGGAGATGCTGATGTTTTGATCGAAGGCTCCTTTAATCACCTTGTTCGGCGAACGACTTACGAAACAATTTCTCTCCGAGTCTATCAGCACTCTCGATAATGTCATCTTCGCCCTTTCACCGCTAGGTGTCTTGACTGCCGCTGTGTCGGTGATCAGGATCTGTGGAAGTTCTTCCCTTAGGGCATTCGTCGGACGAGCACAAGAAGGTCCTGCCGAAGCCGAAAGCGAACTCCTTCCTTGCGTCTCGGAATCTACCGCAGAACTATTTAATGATGGCGGTATTACACGAGTCTTTGGCCGGCCGAAGATCGTGGAGATAGTTGCATGGGAGGATGTAGACCCCAAGACTGGAGAAAAGGGGACAAAAATTGGCACTTTGAAAGATGCCCTTGGAGAAAAGGCTTGGTCTTGCAATAGCAAAGTTCCACCCAGTGAGCTGCCTGAACTGGACATTCCTAATCTGTCATTGAACAAGGGAATCAAGAGGAGAGATCAATTTTGGTTTCATTGTGCTGCAATACTTGGCGTGGTACTGCAGAGTGGTCAGTACTCCTTCTTTGAGCGCGAGATAATACTTACGATCGCACCAAGGCGCTGTTATGTATGCTACACTCACCGTGTTTGTATATCCCGAGCATTTCCAGAAAGACGACAAAGCTGTTGCTTCATACGCATTCCCACTCTATATCATCGGGACATCCCTTCTATTCCTCGGAATGTTCTTCTGCGCATTCATCATGGAACGTTCCTCAAAGGAGTTCTATCTCAAAGCGGAAAAGCCAAGCAAGATATACTGGCTGCAGCCCGGTAATCAAGATGTGGGTGACCAGGTCTTCAATGCTTTCTTGGCTGTCAATGAAGGGCCCGACTCTTCAATGACCAAAAAGCTTCGTTATATCAAATCGGTCAGAGATCGAAGATTTGACAGAAAGTATTTGGAGATTTACTCGACCCTGGGATCGACAATCGTGGGATTCATCTTCCAGTTCATCGGACTGAGAGGCCTTCATGCATCGGTCACCCTAGCCCAGCTGGGATCGACATTCCTAATGGCTATCGTACGTACTTGTCTGCGCACAGAAAGAATGACACCCGACGAAAATAAGATGAAAGGTGACCGGGAACTCACGTCTCATAAGCACCAAGAGATGGACTGTTTTGCATTTTATCTCGAGAAAGTAGAGTCTTTTGAACTCGCCCCAATTCCCGATCAGCCAGAAAATATGCCTTTACCGAAATCCACGCCCCATTTTGGAACTCCTTTGGCCAAGCAATTAATTCAAACTAGGACTCAGCTCGCGAGTCTCACGACTAGCTCAAGAAATACCCTGGGTGCACATTGGGACGGAATGCCTATTCGCCAAATGGCCTGTAACCTTGCAGAGACCATCGAGTCGACGATGGATTTGATGTCCAGTTGGGGAGTTGAATTTGGAAAGACCTTTGAGTTTAGACTTGGTTTTAAGTGCAAGGGTTCCTCCCCAGGCTCTATCACCCAAGCTCCAGGAACATATTCAGTCGGTCTGGTGCGATGTGGCGATGCTCTACGGTGGACATTGGATGTCAACGAACTAGAGGCGATTCTAGGCTTGTGGACTTGGTCACTTTATAAGTCAGATAAAAACTGGCGGAACTCAACTCTTTGCCGTCTCATTGGATTGAATGAAGACCAGGCAAGTAGAGAAGAAACATTCCTCTATTTTCACAAATGGATCTTCAGGCAAACAGAAGCGAGACTGGTACCATCTTCAGGGTATGATAATTCATCACGCCTGTTCAGTTTCGAGCCCAAGAACGTTTCCTACAATAGGGAGGTCCTGGCTGTTAGGACAGAGAATGAGCTCGAAACCATGGTAGCCCAGGATATCTACATTCAATTTCTCAAGGATGTGTTCACCAACTTGCATGATTTGGGTGGAGATGTCGATCTTATTCCTGGCTTGCAAAGTTCATTTCTAGCATCCAGTACACGCATTGATGAACTCATACGTTGCTTTGAGAATAGCAAATTGGGCTCAAGAGAGGATGCATTGCTATGCATTGTTCCCGTTCTCAGGCATCGGCGTCTCTTACCAGATCTTGCGGCAGACTCGTCCAAGATCAGGGCGCGCAGGGAGCAGCTCATTGAAAAAGGTGATTGGAAAGGTGCATTCACGCTTCTCCGTTGGATCTGCCAGCGGTCAGAGAGTTCCGAGTTTGAGCGATCAGTCTATGAACTGGGGTTCCTTTGCCGCCGGGCACTTTTGAATACAAACAAACATGTTCGCAAAGAAGGACTCGAACAGACATGCGCACTCCTCACATCCGACATTAGAGATGAATTCCTTCAAGCCCATAAAGATGTGCCGCCCTTACATAGGTTGGTACTACAGGATCGTATCGAATGGTGGAACTGGTTCTCGCGCCAACTAGGGTGGATTGCGTGGAACATTTCAACCAATATTCCAGGCATGGCATTCTGCCAATCCACTTTGAGATCGCTCAATGTTTCTGAGGACCTGCAGGGTTCACACGATCAGAACCAAGACCCAGACGCAATCCAAAAGGGCATTTGCGCTGTTAAAGATTGGCTCACATTGAGTAATATCGATAACATTAAGCGCGAAGAATCCTCCGAAGACGAAGGTCTCGGCTTTGAATGGATGATCAGGAACAACTTCCATGCCTTGTTGCATTTCCTTCTGCTACGATGGGTGGAAATTGGTGGAGAGCTTCCCGCCCTTATTCGGATTGGGTACAGTCTTGCAGCAAGGATCAAATCTGAACGAGCACTTGACATACTTCGCCGGCAGGGTGCGGATATTGAGGCAATAGGTCCAGATAATCGTTCAGCATTAAGTGATAAGGTCTGTAACCGAGACCTCGAGGGCACCCGATTGCTACTACAAAATGGAGCCGACCCAAATGGCAACATACAACGGTTGAAGATCAGTTCACTTGCAATTGCTGCCCATGAAGGCTTTGACGACATTGCAACATTGCTTCTACAATATGGAGCAAACATTGAGATTCCAGACCATACTGGTCTCCGTGCCCTCCATTGGGCAACCAAGAATAACCATTTTGATACTGTCCGGTTGTTATTATCCCATGGGGCAGAAATTGACTCGCTGGGGTCAGACGACTTAACGCCGCTGCATTCAGCTGCCATGAATAACCAGGTTCAGATGGCTGAAGTGCTCATTAAAGGGGGAGCCGATGTCAATGCTATAGGTCAAAACGGCCAAACTGCAATGATGCTGTCTATTCACGAAGGGAACGCAATCCTGTGGCAATTGCTTGTGGATAACGGAGCCAACCTTGATTTAGTTGATTATAGTGGATCAACGGTTTTGGACCTGGCCAGGCAATTTCATCACACAGAGGCAGTATCGTTTTTAAGTCGGGTGTTAGAAGATAGGGCTATCAAAGAGCCATGAGATGCAAGAGTGTTTCGTTCACCCCCTTCAGTTCGGAGAGACTTGTGGAAGGGAGGGACTTGTGTGTAAAAGGAAAGAATCTACGTTGCTTTAACATCAATCTTGTTTATACTTCCCTCTAACGGTCTCAGAATTGAAATCCTGGAAATTGCCAACATCTTGATGTTTCGTATGTTGTACTCCGTACTTGGCATCGAGTCTGCTGATGTAAACTGTTGATCTGCCCCTCATATTTGCCCAGCTCTAGGCAAAGTTTCTTTTGATTTCGGTAGCTTGGTGTTGTAAATTGTCTGATGTTCCAACGAATGAGCTACGTGCATCGATGTATGCTGGGCAAAAGTGGCACATCGGACACACCTATCAAGTCACGCACATGCAACCTCTTTAGCGCCCGGTGGGGAAAATCAATGTGCAGTACTCTGTACCTACACAGTAGTTCTGTGTGACTTGTGATTGAGTGACCGTGAGCTGCAAGCCTCGTCACACATCTAATATTTTGCTATGGAGAATACCGTTCTAAGTATAGTGTACTCATGAGGGGAAGCTATCTCTCTCTCCTTTAAAAAAGGTGACCCCGCGAAACCCACTCTGATTCTATTCCACGCATTTTTACAAAACCCCAGGTCATTTGGATAGCCATTGATGTATTAATCCATTGACTGGAAATAATACGGGAAAAGCTATAAGTCTATAGCTTTATGATATTTTACCCAACAGTGAGTCTGATCTCCAATGCTTTCAATCCGTCTGTGAACCCTCGGATTCTAACTCCAATAATACCTTTATAGGAAAATAAAACACTTCAATCGGATACTAAAACTGTACTTCAAAATCCCCAAAGCAAAATGTCTCAGCAAAACTATCCTCCACCACCCATGTCAGGTCGGTACATTCCCAATCCAAAAAAATTCGCATATTGACCCATTATCTAGCTCCGGCCCATGTGACCAGTAATTAATTCCAACTGTGTCTTTGCTATCCTAGTACTAAATATCATAGCATTTGCAAGTTCCCAGATCTCAACCGTTGCAGCTCCCAACCCCCAATATCCAAATGGAGTATACACCTCGGCCACTCCACCAGCAGAGAGCCCACAACCCCATCAACACACCCCTTCCAATGGGGGATATGCAGCTCCCCCGAAGACAATGAGCCCGCCTCAGGATTTAGTTGCCCAGTACAATCAAGCTGCTTTCGATCAAAATCGTGTTATTGGAATGGAAAAAGTGCCTGGGGGAGCCCCAGCGTATGGAGAATTCGTGGGAGCAAGAGGAAACGACCAAGATGATACTGGAAGCTTTAACGGTGGCGGCTACAGGATCAGTCACCGAGATACCAACTCTGTTTTGACAGTGCAACTGGCAATGGGTTGTCCTTTGACTATCAGACCTGGTAAGTCATTATTGTAGCAGTTCTTACCCATGGATGTGCTCTGGCCGATGTCTGCATTCAAAATATGTATTTATTGGGAACTAATCATGTCCTGATTCTAAGGTGCAATGATTGCAATGTCTCCAACTATTACATTGCGAGGAAATATCTCGTTTTCATGGAAGAAACTTTTCATTGGGGGCAGCATGAGTATGTCCCACTACACCGGTCCCGGTGAGCTCCTGCTAGCACCTTCAGTATTGGGGGATATCATGTCCATCTACATGGACGAACCAGATGAATGGAAAATCGGACGCGACGCCTTCCTTGGGCATACCGCTGGTGTCGAACATAAGTACAAGTCCCAAGGAATATCCAAGGGCTTTTTCTCCGGCGAGGGATTTTTCATCTACAAGATAACAGGAGCTGGCATACTCTGGATCCAGAGCTTTGGCGCAATCATTCGGAAAGATGTAAGTCTATCTTGCGTGTCGATTTTAAAAAGATGGTATTGTCTAACACACCTTCCCTGCAAAGCTTCGCGAAAACGAGACATACTTTATTGACAACGGCCACCTTGTGGCGTGGAACTGCAAATACAAGATGGAGCGTGTGGCCTCTGGCGGTATCATCTCAGGCATTAGCTCTGGCGAAGGTCTTGCCTGCAAGTTTACCGGTCCCGGAACTGTCTATCTACAGACAAGAAACCTCAATGCCTTTGCTGCTCAGCTGAAGATGAGTACTGCAAGTGGTTAATCCTAGTGCGCCCATTCAACCAGCGCAGAGCCTTCTGCGAATTCCCTTTTGCGAAATTTATACGTTGACTTCTACTTTCCCGAGAAACGAAGTTGCCCCCGAACTTGTCATCCTGTGTTCTTGCTGCGTGCTTATTCTATGCATCGGGCGCAGGCCCAATCGTGAGCAGGTCTCCATTCTATACCAATTTGCTATGTTGCAGGCGGATGCTCTGATGATATCAGTACATTTTATGTGGAACTATTCTATTTTTTTTTTATCGCAGCGTTACTATCAAATTTTCACTGAAGTCTGGCATTATACTTACAAGTCCGTGTTGTTGTCCCTCTATGGGAAGTTCTATGAAAGAAGTACCTGATACCTTTCGCAGATCTTTGACGTGTGCCCGACTAGGTTGAGGCACAGAGCTCACACCCGTCTGAGCCGGAGACTTTTACAAATAGCCAGGTGCTGGGTAATTCATTATCTGCCGAAGAGCAGACCGGACTCGTAAATAATAATTCCCGGAGGGTTTAAACAAAGGCAAGATAAACGTTAAAGAGTGGGCGACTCTACCACCATCCTCAACGTCCACCTAGATACAAGATCACACAGCCTTGAAACGCAAGATATAGTGATATCAGTCCATTTCATGCGAAACTATTTTTTATTCTTCAAATCGTTTCCTCATCTCAAGTCCCTCAGGGTAGAAATCAAAGCGACAGTGCCATGTTTCCACCCCGCAAAAGCTCTAGTAAGTGACACGCCATAAGGAAGAGATAAAAACAAGCCCTTCCTTCGCAAATTTCCAGCACAGCTCCATCCGCTTAACCCACACGCTTTCTGCGGCCGATCTGGGAACGGAAACCGGTCTTGATGGCGGCGACGGAACGACGGGATCCACAGGAGTTGCAAGTAACGAAATACAGACGGTTCTCTCCCTTGTTGAGCTCGGTGTCGGGGCTGCGGCACGTCTTGCATGTGACGTACTCAACAATATAGCGACGCAGGACCGATTCGATACCCTTCTGTTGGAATCTTCCCTTGATGACCAGGCGACGGCTACCGTCGACACTGCCTGATGTACCGAGTTCGGCGAACAGGAATTGGGTGCAGTGTTCCTCGCTGAAAAAAAATACAGTTAGAAGGGAGATCTCAACGAGTAATATGGGGAAAGAGCATAACGAACCTTCGCTTCATGCGCTTGCAGATATCGGCAATGTTGGCGAAAATGGTACGACGGTTACCTTCACGCAGGCACTGGGGCGGAGGGATCTTGTAGGACTTGGCGCCGCTGGACAGAAGGTCGGGGTGGTGGCTCTCGATGAGGGAGAAGAAGCGGGAGACGAGGAGCGAGTAGGGGATGGCTTGTGTGGCGTCGTGTGCCCAGATACCGGTGCCGGCCTCGAGGTCGCCCTCGGGCAGCTCCTCGGGCAGTTCCTCAGCAGCCTCCTCAGCAATACCAGCCTCAGCGAGCTTGGCGTCGAAGTCGTTGGGGTCGGCCTTCTTGGACTTGCTGCTGCTCTTCTTTTTCTTCTTCAGCGCGGAGGGATCGAATTCGCCATCGGCGGCGGGGGCTTCCTCGTCATCGCCGGCCTCGGTGGTCTTGGACTTCTTGGAGGACTTCTTCTTTTTTGAGAGACCCTTGAACATCTCGGTGACCTCGTCGACATCCTTCTCTGTATATTCAAGAAATCGTTAGTGGGGCTGAGGCAAACGCGACCGGGGGATTGGGCCTGGGATCGGAGAGGTATTGCATACCGCCTGTGGGCTTCTCAGCCGGAGGGGCGTCTGTGACTTGACCGTTGGTATCCATGATGACCGATCCTTCGCTGAATGCGACCGACTTGCGCTGTTTCGTCTCGATTTCCTGAACGGAGTGGCAAAAAGCGGTGTTAGTTCTGAGAAAAATGCGAAAAAGCAGAAAATCGTAAAGACTGTCTTTTCAATAAAAAGTACCAGTCCTTAACCCCAGGCTCAACAATGTGTGTTCTTGGATCACTGTGGTTGGCGGTCGAGGGGTCGATATTGTGCAGACTCAAAGAAAATGTGGGAGGGTCGGTAAAAAGACAAGGGTGTGACGTACAGCGTCCGCCATGTTTCGAGGCTTCAAATATGCTATTCACTCCACCACAATCTGTTGGAGATGAGTTTAGGTTGTTGTGAATTCGAAGAGCTAGAGTAAGAATGTAAAATGGCAAAATTATCGCTGGAATCTGATATCGTCAGGCCCTGAAGGTGATTCTGTTATCGCGGTACTGACACGTGACTCTCAACTGAGTCACCAGATTACAAGGTCACGTGCTGATGATTACGGAGCTTGGCGGTGCCGGTCGATCAAGGCAAACACCTGGGCAGTTGCACTCTCACATTCACGTATAACCGCAGTAGGCAGGCCGCTGCTTGATCAACATTGCTTCTCTTCACTTACTCACCTCGACCTCTCTTCACAACAATCTCCATCATGTCTTCCTCCTCTCCAGACAGCTCGGATCCCTCCTTCTCGATGTCCGCGTACATGGTCCCCTCCCGACAGAACTCATACTTCGAGTCCGAGGATGAGCTCGCCTCTCTCCCTTCAGAATCTACAAACGAGTCTGACCTCGATACCTTGTCCGAATATTCTTCCGATGCCGAAGCAGAATGGCAGGAAAGCATTGAACAACTGGAGTTGCTTCTGAGTATGGTCTTGGTACCCTTCATTGGGAAATACTTGGGGCGACGATGCGCATATTGGAGTATGTGACACCCACAAGCTTCCTGATCTTGCTATTTGATAGGATACCTTACTAAGTGGGTGGCTCTTTAGGTTGGACGCGATTCATGCAGTGGCAGTACCCGGTTGAGGTTGTGATGCGGAACCCGGCCGCATTCAAGGCAGCGGGTGTGATCGAGGCGGCTGCGGCTCTATGATAGATTATAGTCCCAATCGCCTTGTAAGCACTTGCTGCATGTCATTTTTATCAAGCGTGCCATTGACCCCACCTCTCATCGTTCGGATCCCCATACAAGACCGACCCGACTTATTTTCGTGGACTCCGCAACATATCCACGACCAAAAAGCTATAAGATTGTCTCATCAGTTTCAAATTCACAATAATTTTTGTGCTGGTTGTATCTGGCGTTGCGTAAGGACCCGGAACGGAATCCAGTGTTGTTTTCTCTGACTTTCGATCTCCCATGGTTCGCAATTGTTCTTGGTCCAACGGCGGCATATATGGATAGGTCAACTCCATAGCTTGAATAGAGACAAGCATTTGGATTTGCGCTATCTGATGATGTGTTTAATTTCCCGTCCAGTTATATACCCAATGAATTCATCAACCCTCATCAAGATTGATAATCCAGCGCAGTAATGTACCTTCTAGACCATTATTGACTTGCAAGCTGACTATAATGCTGGGCGGCTGACCCGAGATGAACTTCCTTGAGTCAACCTTACGCTGAATTAGGCTAATCATTCTAATAGGCTGGCCAGATCATACGAGTTCGAAAGACAGGTTGCCCTCGTGCATGTTATCTCGAATTTCGATGTCCTCACAATCTCTATTGACAGCTGAATCTAACCTAGCTACGTAGGTATGTACATAAGGCTGGCGATACTTTGTTTTGATATGGCTCATGATTGATGCAAATGTGATCAAGCTCGCTATGGACACTTCTGACTGTCAAGTTTAATAATCATGTTTCCGATGAAGATCAATAGAGTTTATTCTGTCGCCAGAAATCAGATCCCGGCGGCTGATTCTCTGGCGGATCGATTCCAGTTGACGCGCCCGGTGGTGACTGGCCGTATCCAGTAGTCAACCACGGCAAATCATTGTTCTGATCAACACAAGGATCATTTGAATGACCCACGGGTAGTTCGTGTTGAAAAGAAGGCTCAGGTGGCCTTTCCTCATTTCGGTCTTGTATGATGTCTCGGAAGACCGCTGCCAAATTCTCTGGCTCTCCCGGCTCTACCTGACGGGTAGGTATGTCGGACTCTGGACTGTTCGAAAGCTCATTGCCATTTAGTTCGGGGGATTCAATTAACCGCTGCAGGGCTGATGCAACTTCTGCAGCAACTTCAGGGCGCACGATGGCACTGTAAGCAGCATCCAACGTGCGATAGAACACATCATCATCATCGACTTGACCCAGCTCATAAAATTCGATGTCAGACATATGCGGCTCTTTGACCTTTGATAAGGATGCAGGAAAAAGGATTGCATCCTCTGGCGATTCCTGAGGGGAAGGGTCGCACTGATCTTCATTCAAGGTGTCTTTGAAACGATTTGGGCTGTTTGATGCTCCAGCAGCCCGGAGATTTAGATAGCCCGGTTTATCTGAAGCCTGACGTGGTCCATCTTGCTGTTGGCTGACAACCAAAGACTGTTGGTGTATATCATTGTTCACACTGCATGCCGTTTCACCAGTGAGGTTCAAACCCGGAGATTGTTTAGATATTTCATTTTGTACATTACCGAGATTGGTAACATCGATATGGTCTGGTTCAGTGATCTCAGCAACCTCCTGTGGAGCGGCTTCGGCTGCAGCTGGCTGCTCCATGTTGGCTCCGGGCGAAACCCGCTTTTTGTTGCCGCCTTCGGCTTCGTTTGACCATCCTGCCTTCCTCTCCTCCAAAAGCTCCCATAATTCAGCGAGACTCCAATACTGTCTAGCAAAGACGGTATCTGTGATCTCAGAGCATGGCACCTGGGGGTATACTCCGACATGCAGCAGGCTCAGCAGGTGTTGTTCGAGGACATCGCTCTCTTTCGTGATGTCGACTTCAGTTTCAGTCCAAGTGTATGGAATATATGATGATTCTTTGGATATCTTCCTTCTTTTATTGTGGGGCGTGGGGGAAGCACTTCGAGAATGGCTGGAAGCTGGGGAAGTCTCGCTGACGGGAGCCTTTTCAAACGTAAGCACGGGCGTGACTGAGGCGTCAAGGTGGCGCTTCGCACCAAGCAACTTGTTGTTTGACTGAGGTGTTTCGAGTTTGGAGTCGTGTGTAGGCTTGTCAAACTGTAGCGCTTGTGGATAGTACTCTTCATGCTGTCCATCCAGGGTGTCTCTGGTGGTCGATACAAGATACGGGCTGAGAGTATTCCTCCGGGACAGGAAGTTCATCTCGGAAAAGGCAAGATCGGGTTCTGCGACATACCTATGAGACTTGGTATTTTGTGCAGGCTTTGCAAGAGGGGTTGACGAGGTATTTCCGTGGTGATTGGTCATAGAAGAAGACCGTCCCTTGCCGAATATACCTAGGTTCGTGTTGCTGCGTAGCTATTTGGCATTAGTAACATGCAGTGAGATTTTGCAAAAGCCTGCTTACTGTCAATCTGCTTCCTGTGACATTGATGGCATGGAAGTCATCATTCATGGTGTGCCTTCTGGCCCGTGATTTCTTGGTTCTTCCTTTGCGAGACAGCGACTGGATCTCCCCAGCCGATGATGGGCCTTTGTAGTCATAGCGATCCTTACGAGTCTTGTGTCTGGGTCTTTGCTCGTAACTATGTCGAGGTCTCTTATGACTTTCATTTCCAGGCGTGGTCTCGTGAGCGGACGATGCTTTGGTTCCGTCGAGGTGACCCGAAGCTCTTTTCCTGCTATCTGAATGCCCATTTCCATGCACGCTGTCAGATATCTCAAGTGGGATGCGGATTCGTGGCACGCTAGTTGCAAGAGCTGTGTCTTTCACTTGTTCCTGTGTTAGCGCAGAAGGTTTATAATTCGACAACAACATACTTTCATCTTGATGGCCACTTTGTTCCTGATCCTCCATAGTGGAAAGCCACTGGTAAATTGGATGATTACTCTCCATCAAGAAAGCTCATAGAACTCTGAGACTGGGTCGTATTGGCAGAAATGCAAATGTAGACTTGGGGGGCGACAGAGTAAGGTGATCTTTGAGAAGAAAAAAAAGGTCTATCACCGCCGAAGAAAGAGCGACCATCTCAACTTCATCCTGCCCGTCTTATCGTTTCATTGTTTCTCATTTTTTTTTTCATAAAATCCAAATGTTTGCTCTCTCTCTCTCTCTCTTTTGGGCCTTACATGGGAATAACTCCTTCATTTGTCTACGACTTGCTCCTGATGAAAAACTTCGCTATTTTTCCCATACCTACTTTTCCATCAACTGGAGATACTAACAGTGGATAGACGCAATCTTTGCGCTGATCGCCATCCCGGGATCTCTCCCGGCATATGGAGCACACAGCCGACGGCCCAAGCCGCATGTGGGCCGGAGCACTGCCCCTCTGCTCGGATACACACGCAAAGTCACTTTTGGGATGGCTAGAACAGGGAAACTAGACCCATGGCAGTAATCGAATGCAGATCTCAGTCTGCATTGCTAAACCATGCTCAAGTTTAGTCAATTCCCAACCGAATGAGGAGAAAAACCCACAATGCATAAACACGCATACAACCAATCATGCATGGACCTGCGAGGTACGGGAAATCTACCGGAATTCCACAGTCCACGCGTGGAGACGCCACCTAAGATAGTGTTGCGTTCACGAATGGATTTATGTCTGGACCCTCGTGGATAAGAAGTCCAGATTTCCTCTGTACTCTATACACGGATTTGCAGACGGAAATTTGGAATCCAGCTAATCCAGCCCTATGAAACCCAACGCAGAAACCTTCGCATTTTCAGTCAAGTGAGGGGCAAAATCAAGATACATCAGCCGTTGTCCTTAGTGCCGCCAATCCAAACGGAGCCTCGGACACCATATGATTGATCACTGAAAAGCCCGACCCGCAATTCAATCAGCTCAAGGTTTAGGGTCGTGGGACTGGCATTGGCGTGTTTATCTCTGCAGCATCCCCCCTCCCCCACCTCGGAGTACTCTTGAGGCTAAGCCCGAATTTTTCTCACTGTCAAGCTCTCAGACAAAGACACAGTAAGCATTAATCGATATTGCTCGTTGTGGACTTGCCGTTGGCGTCCGACCAGTGGAAAATCCCCGGCATTGTGGAAGCCCTAACGCAGTGTGATTGTTACACGGGACTGGATGCTGACTCGCCTCTTAACCACTAGGATTTCCCTGTCATCTCCCAGCCCGGACGGATTCCGATTTTTATCCTTCCTTTCTTTTCGATCATCTCCTTCCTTCAACCCTCATCTTCTCATCGGGTCAGGTCAGCTCGAGCGTTGTCTTTCTTCCAGCTTCCTCTTTTAGGCATTCATCACGATGTCTAAACTATTTGTTCAGTGTGTATTTTCTACACAACATATTTGTGCTGGTACGAACTAGTCTAACCGTTGCTGCGATGGAATTTAGCGGCCTTTCTTGGCATACTAGCGATGACACCTTGCGCGATGGTTTCCAGCAATTTGGCGACATCCAAGAAGCCGTCAGTCTACCTTGACCACTACGCTGACCAAAGTACAATCCATGTATTTTGAGCTTCTTCTGACTCTACTGGCTACAGATTGTCGTGAAGGACCGTGCGACTTTGCGCAGCCGCGGCTTCGGCTTTGTTCGCTTCGCTACTGACGCCGAGGCAGATGCTGCTTTGAGCGCCATGAACAACCAAGAGTAATCTTCAATCTCACATTCGTCTTGTACTCAAGAGAAATCTCATACGTTGTTCAGATTTGACGGACGGGTCATTCGCGTTGATAAGGCGTTTGACCGCCCCCAACGCTCCGAAGGTGGCTTCCAGGGCCGCGGTGGATACAATTCCACACCCCAATCTAGTTACCAGGCTGCAGGTGGTGCTGGTGGTGGCTACCCTGGCTACAATAATGGCGGGTACAACAACGGCACCGCTGGTGGATACAGCGGGGGCTACAACCGTGGTTACAACAACAACTATGCCCCTAGCGGTCCCGCTGGTTACGGCGCAGCTGGTCCCGGCGGTTATGGTTAGTTCTTTTTTGCTTTTTAGATATTTCTTGTTATCTCTGCTAATTAATTATATAGGTGGTGGCCCTAATACCGGATATGGAGGTGGTGGAGGTGAGTTATTATGTTACCTTGACGGCGACATTAACTAACATCCCCAAGGCTGGCGTGGGAACAACCACGAGCAGGCTCCTCAAGACGGTCACCATTAGATGATTGAGTGTATTTTCAGTTCCTTCATATGCGCCTTTCTTCTTCGGAAATTTCTTCTAAAAGAGGTGACGATCTACGACGGCTGGAATATGGTGGAAGATGAATTGGGAAACAGCGGGGTTGTTACCCTAGTTATTGGATTTTGTAACGAGGGATTATTATATTTTGCTTCGCGCTTGACTTCATGGGAAGGGGATATGCGCTTCTGGCTCGAGATTGGATTTTATTGGATGCAGATTTGAGCTTTTATACGGTTGCCTTTCGACCTATCCCGCCTACAAACTTTTGAGGTCTTTTTTTTCTCTCTCTTTGGCAAAATGGTCCATGTGATTTCATATCTGCAATGCCTGTTTGTGTTTCACGACATATCCTTCCTATAACAGGGAAGAGCAAGACCAATGATCTGAATGGATTTTTAAGCATAATGAATCTATTCCCGGGGCCAGCAAGGGTTACGGAACAATGTACCACAACCACGTGTTTTTTTCCCAGGGGAGAAAATCGGGCATCGCCGACCACTTCTACCTAATGTTCTGTTATCTTGGGCGACCACTATACTTATGCGAGACAATCACATTGGGCATCCTTGCTTTGTAGAAACAATCATTCCGCCCTTCCCCCCAGGCTGAGAACAGGGATAGTCGAAAGCGAGGGATACCCAAAAAGTACTGTATAACAAGATCAGAAAAAGCTATAATGACCCAAAGCCCACATGTGTATAAACAGTGTATTTTCTATTGCCAACAGGATACATAACTAGCAAGATAGTAAACGGCATATGCAGGCTTATTGTAGAGGTTTGTTTGATCCCCCATCCACAGAGAATATTGATAGCTTGCCAACTATCTTTCGTAAATAGAACCTACGCCATCTGTCCAATCGCTTCATTCGCTATCTATCTATTATACTAGGCAAATATGTAACCTATACTATGTACCAACAAAAACAACATCAGTTATCAACATGGCCCTAACACATACACCTCATTCAATCGTCCCACGGCCATTCCCACGATCAGACTCTTCGGTCGAACCCTCCAAAGACCTAGTAACCTTAAGTCCAGCCTCCTCCTCTTCAGCCTCCGCAACTCCCTCGGCCTCAATAGCCTCAACCCTCTTAACCAAATCAGTGACATGAACATCCGCAGTCCCAAGCCCAAGACCCTCAAGAGCCTTCTCTAGCAAGAACAAATACTCAGATCCCTTCCCACTTAATCCATGGCCAGCACTAATAACCTGCGCCACATTCTGCGGCTCGCGATCAGCCGCCTCACGCAGGAATTGTGGGTTAGTTGGCTTGCCGACGTAGAGCATGCAGATGATTGGGGAGGACCCGGACAAGCCGTCAGCTCCTTCGACATCTACTGTCGGGTGGAAGGGCGTGTAGTGCACGCTATATCCGTCGATCTCACGCTCGTCGAGGTAGTCGTGTACTTCTTCGGCGTGGGATGCTGGGATGTGATATGCTGCGCCCCACACTTTGCCTGTGGAGGAGGCTTCAGATTCTAGGTGGGCGAGCTATGGGGTGTGTTAATAGGCTGTGTGGAAGCGGGGTGCAGGTGGAACATACCGGGTCGTTTAAGGTCTCCCAGAAGGCTCGCTCAATTACGGTGACTACTCGGCCCGGTTGCTCGGGGGTGCCGCGGTGATCGGTACTTTAGGAGCAGGTTAGTCACTTGCGATTCTCGATAGGTCTTAATGATAATGGCTGCATATTAACACAGTAAACGACATACCTAGCCTGGAATTGAAGATAATAACTACAATGTTAGTCTGAATGTGCATATATATGAAGGTCTTCCCTTAGGCTAAGGGTTCACGCACCTGCCAGAAACGCCGTACATAGCCATTAATATAGCCGGGTACGCGCTGGTCTAGACGATATTGTTAGTCGATTGGTTCTCTGATCACAAACGACCAATATGAGGTCTGGGTTTAGGGCTGTCATTTCACATCGCAGTCTCGCATACCATAGTGTGGAGGCGGTTTCCAGATCAAACTCCTATAAACACAGTCAGTATTCGATATCCGACGGCTCACTGTTAATATTTTAGAACAATGAGGTTAACTCACCCATAACCAAATACCCAGAGATCACCCTTAGGAAAATGACTTTTCCACGTCCGACCGTCCGGATGGACCTGATGCCCTTGTGCAACGGCAGCCATGTCAGATATATCAATGCTAAGTGCGCTCCAATGAGTTTATTGGCTGCACTTTCCAACTTTCCGGGGAGGGACGGATTAATAATTGGCTCCAGCAGCCTTGGGACAGCTCTAAGGCCGGTCTTTATGGGTGAACAGTGAGTCAAGTTCAGAAAAGTAAATTAGGGACTCGAAATGTTCGCTAAAGATGAGATGCGCTTATAAATTGATTTTGATCACAATTGCATGAACATTCCAAATGTTGAGTGGCCGAAAGTCGATCATACAGCGATTTTGTTTGCAGTGTTTGTTCTTGGGTATCCCGCCATCCGCGTGGTGGATGAGACATCCCAACGATTTCAATGTGTGGGATAGAGAAATGTGAGATGGTCTACAGAGCAAGTCAAATATCTTCATATCCATTACCAGAATAGAAGGTACCTGGAGATTCGGGATCATAGTCATGTGAGACGTTGCCTCCTGTCTTGAAAAATGTCTTATTGAAACTCCTTTCCGATGGGAGCGTCGAGTCCAAGCAGAGCATAGTTGACATGAACAATACAGGTGTATCCTCTTGCGGGACGAGTGACAAGGTTTATGGATATAGGTGTAGCTTAATACCTATTTGGCGACACTCGAGAGCTGCTGGTTGCCATCCAGCTTGCCAACCTTGCGCTTTGATATATCATAGTATGAGTTCGCCGATCTCCAAACACTCGTGTGAGGCGATGAGTTTGGGCCTGAGACTCCGAAGTCCTCGTACTATCGGTCCAGTATGGGTTCTGAAGGCTTTCAATGGCTACATAAGCCAATCGCTTTTATCGTTGGGACTCCTTGGTATACTAATCCGGTACATATTCCCCTCTTGAGGAAAACGCCATGTTGATAAAGCTCCCTTCTCTGGGTAATATGCTTAATCTCGAAAACCCGGGGATCCTTCATTTTAATGGCAACAGATTGAACACAAGATATCTGGGAGGCAGCCGTCCTACCTTCGGCGATGAGTGTTGATCATCTTCGTGATCATATTATGGGGCGTTATAGCTGCTTTCAAAATACTCAACAATTTCTCTCAAATTGAATGGAATTGCCTCCTCAGCTGGAAGCCACGACTATCTCTGGACCTACAGGTCCACTGCCATATTTACTGTTATCGCTACCTCCGGTCTTGTATTGAATTTCAAGTCAAGCAAAGAGCGCCATGAAAGTCGGTACCTGAGCAGCCCGTGGAGGCCAAAGAATCCGTGCTGTTGGAATATGTACCCGAGATGCAGCTGGCATCAATAGGCAAAGCCATAAGAAACAAGCATTTTGATGTAGCGATTGGTGCTATCTGATTGATGCTTCTACATTTCGTGATCATGTTCTCGACCGGTATGAACGGTCCCTTGGTCTAGGTTTCTTTTCCCGGTATCACTTCTTTCTCGGGTTCCGGGGGGATGCGTCTGATTAGGGGGAATTCTTGGCAGTTATCGGAAGACCAGGGTTGCGAGAAGTACTGTGTATATTTCAGAGCGGGGTGGTGAGATGATGTCAGGTAACAGGTCGATGTGGGCGAGAAAGGAATTCCGGGCAAAGGGAATTAGGGTTGAAAAGCGGATGGTATGAGGGTTTGCTTGGAGAAAATGTAGACAGAAGCTACTCGCACATTGATGTATCATGAGAATTATCGCACTTAAATGGTGGGGTTTATTTCCAGTTCATCTTGGCTTCTAAGGATGATCTGCACTGTCGCAAGGCTCAACGTAAAAAGAGGAGGATCCTACTCGGCAAACTTTGATCTCTGGTAATACATACTATTACTACTAGGTCATTTTGCATGTTGTGCTACAGAACATTCATAAATACATAATTTGTTCTTTGTACGTAGTTACACTCACTGTCTTGTTGTCTTCCAAGTCCACTACCACTTCTTTATCGTATTCTTATCGAATATCTATATCGTTATCGTTTATCGGCCCCGCTGTTATCGGCCTCTTTTTCTCCCTCAAAGAATCATCAGACGCGCCTCGGACACTTGGTATTTTGTTTATTTGAATTTGCTTTTTGTGGCTTTTGAATCAACATTTTCATCATGGCAGGCCTCATTCGTCTCCTTAAGATGCAGTACACCCCTCCCATCGACCCTAAAGGCGTGTCCTTTGCTGGCAAGATCGTCATCTTGACAGGTGCCACCTCAGGCCTTGGCTTCGAAGCAGCCATCAAACTCCTGAATCTAGGCATCGAGTCTCTCATCATCGGATCTCGCAGCGTGGAAAAAGGCAACAAAGCCAAAGCCGATCTCGAAAAGGCCACTAACCGACGCAACGTGGTCAAAGTATGGGAACTCGAGATGAACAGCTTTCAAAGCGTCAAAGGATTCGCTGAACGCGTCAATCGCGAGCTCGACCGCGTCGACATCGCTTTACTTAATGCTGGTCTTTGGAATCGGGAATACAGTCAATCTCCCGAGGGCTGGGAAGAAACTCTACAAGTCAACACACTATCGACCTCGATGTTGGCCCTACTTCTGCTACCCAAGCTAAAGAAAAGCTCCTACGCTGAAAACCCCGCCCACCTGACTGTCGTCTCGAGTCAACAGTTCGTTCGTGTCAAAGCTGAAAGCGTCCGGACCGAGGACTCGCTGCTCGCTCACGTGAACGACCCGGCCAACTTCAAGGGTCCCAAACAGTACGGCATTTCGAAGCTTCTGCTTGAATTCATGATCAAGAATATCGCCAATATGGCGCGCGACGACGACGGCACTCATACCCTGATTGTTAATACTGTCAGCCCCGGGCTGTGCATTTCGGCTTTGGGTCGCCAGTACACTCATTGGTGGGAGAAGTGTTTCGTTTGGGTTATGCACAAATTGTTCGCGCGGACTACCGAGCAGGGAATCCGATCGCTGGTTAGCGCGACCCTTCTGGGGGTTGAATCGCAGGGGAAATGCTGGCGCAGTGAGGGATATCTTGAGTAAGATAATATTCCACCGTGTTTCAGTGTCACCATTGCTAATTGTTTTATAGTGAGTCAGCTGCGCTGACAACTGGGTTGGAGGGAGAGGAACTCCAGGAAAAAGCTTGGGAAGAGATTATTGCCGTGCTTGAAGAGGAGGCGCCCGAGGTGTCCCTCATCTCTCGTGGCCTGTACCAGGGCGTTTAGATGTTATGATGCCGGCGAGCCAACAAGACTGGTCAAAAAAGTGGTTTGTACATGCGCCTAGTGCATATTTGCAGAAAATCAAGCGTTCTTGCCTTATTGAGATACCCCTGTTGATATGAATGTGTGATTACTGAAATCCTTTTGGCTTTTCCTTTTGATTTCTACAGTCTACAACGTACATTGCACCCCCACAGTCGTCGTCAGATAGGTAGCAGTGGTGTTCCCAAAGAATCCAGCCTGCTTATTGATGGTAGCATGTATTTGGTTATCCCCTCCCGAGCTCGCTATAAGGGCATTTAGGATATACTCAAACCCCCAAAGGACTGCGTAGTAGAAAGACGACGGGATGTCTTTGAAAGCAAAAATGAATTTGATTCTTACATACCACCCAGCCATGTCAGAAATGACTCTATCTGGTCCTTAAATAGCCTTAAAATTAAGCTTTCAATGTCGGACTTTCCTTTCCCGGAATTGTTGCAAAAGTAGGGCTTTCACTGGCGGAGTACCCGACCTATATAACATAGGCAGTTCTTGTAGATATTTCTCGCCCTGTTCAAGTTGAGCCGACAGCTGTAATAATAAAGTAACATGCCGGAAATATCTCTCTTAGATTCATCATTGAAGGAAAAATAGAAAAATCCGATTCCTATACCGGGCTGATTTTGCCTCGCGCGGGATGTACGTTCAATGGCCGTCGAGTATAGGACTGACTTGCCACATCCAGCGAAGCCGTTCATTCAAAAAAAAATGAATTGGGCCCAACCAGCCAATTCTGAATTGTTGGCCGTTGACCAACCATAGTCCTGTACTTGTATGGCGTTTCTCGCATGCGACATTGTGATCAGTGGTTGCATCTGGGGCCTTAGACCAATCGCAAATCGTAGCAGAGATTGGCATTGTATTTGTCTGTTCGGCGAGTATTTTGAGTTCAGACATCCCATCTTCAAGTAGCCTGGTTTCTAAGCCGTAGCACATTTAATGCAAATGACAAGTTTCCCCGTATCTCGCCGATGATTTCTTCGAGGTTTTGTAGAGTACTCATCCAAAATGGATAAGTTACTCGGCGCCCAGCAACTTGGACTCGACCCTTCAGGCTGAGAGTGGTATCTTTTTGGAATTTTGATACTCGTCCCTCAGTTCCTCGACGACCACATGGCATTCCAACGCCACCTCGTAGATCTCTTGAAGTAGGACATCCCTCTGACCTTGGCTATTTTGCAGTGCGCCATCAAGGCACTGGAGGATGCTGAGAAGGTTCTTAAGATTCAGCATAGTCCTGGCCAGAGCAGGAGTCTGATCCTTCTATGCGGAGTAAAAGTTGACTAGAAATTTAGTAACTTCTATACCCAATGACAGCAACCCAGCAAGTCCAGATGCGATAGAGAGCGGATCAGCCATAGTGAAAGGATGTCCGATAAATGTTGTAGTTGAAAGTTTGGAGTGTTAGCGTTGCGGGGCATTCGCCCGATGGGACTTAGGCCTCTCTCTTCTCCGGGGCTTACGATCTCAAATTATGTCCGTCTATTTCGCCCCCAAAATTTGGAAAGTCGCGTTTCTAATATTATCCCCTTCTATGCCAGCGATAAATAGTGGGAATGACATTGGACTACCTTAAGAATCCATGGACTTCTCGAAACTCGTATTCGTATTAGTCTTACAAGGATAGGATTATTAACGGCTTAAATATAGAAAAGACTGCTTGATAGTAGCTACACCTATATTATCACGTACCAGATATATATACATTGGACAGTAAAAAAGAAACTTCCATGAAGATTGAGCTCTATCTCAATTTGTTATAAAGGGCGTTCACTGGACTCCGTAGTTACTCTGACAAGGTTTCTCGGCGCGCTAAGCAGATGCCCCACGGCTCCGCCTTCAGCCTGTCTCTCCTTTTATTCTTCCTTCTTCTCCTTCTATTTCGTGATATATCTTTGTTGCACTTTACCAGAGTCCGTGTCGCATTCTTTCTCTCTATTGCGCCACCTCCAGGGCTCTGACCATGGCGTACAACAAATCCTACAACCCCGATGCGCTGCCAGCGTAAGTGCATACTCGATTCAGCAAGAGTCTACAGTGACTGATTACTGACCTGGGGAATATTTCAGTCACGCTGAGCCAGAAGAGGTAGAACATCCGTCATACGCCTCATTTTCTTTTCATTAACGGTCAATTAGGTCGCGCAGATGTTAGGCAACATGAATGTATCAGGCCAAAGCCACGCGAGCCACACCCAGAGCCTCAACCAAAAACCACTCCCCACTCGCCCACAACCGCAAATAAGTCACAGCAGCGGCGTTCCTCCACGAGCTCCTGTATCCAGTGCTCCCCCGCAACACGCATATGCCGCGGCGCCCCAACGCCTCGAGCCCCACCAATCCCACGCCCACTCCTATAGCGGCCGCTCTTCAAACGCACCTCCGCCGAGCCAACCTTTCAGCCAGTCTCAGTCTCAGTCTCGTCCTCACCCCCTCCACCCCTCCCCGCCACCCCAAAACTATGGGTTCGGGCCCCCGCCAGTGCACCCCCAGCGCAACCGGCCCCCGCCTTCGTCGCGGCCTCCCCAATCGCCCGCCCCACCGCCATTGACAGCACCCAGCGATGACCCGCAGCAACTCTTCCCGCTATTTCGCGCCGCAAACGCATCCCACTCTGGCGCCCTCACTGAGGGCGAGCTTGGCAGCGCGCTCGTGAACGGCGACTACACGTCCTTCCACCCGCGGACGGTCAGGCTGATGATCCGGATGTTCGACCGCGATGGCAGCGGGAAAATCAACTTCGACGAGTTTGTCTCATTGTGGCGGTATCTGGCTGCATGGCGGGAGCTGTTTGATCGCTTCGACGAGGACCGCAGTGGGCGTGTTAGTCAGCCGGAGTTTGAGAAGGCGCTTGTTGCTTTCGGATACCGTCTTAGTGGGAAGTTTATTTCTGTTATCTTTGGTGTCTTTGAGAGCAAGGGCAAGCAGATGAGCAATGCGCCTAAGGATCCTAGGTTGACTGGTATGAGCTTTGATCTTTTCGTTCAGGCTTGTATTAGTCTGAAGCGTATGACGGATGTCTTTAAGCGGTATGATGAGGATCGGGATGGATATATTACTCTGAGCTTTGAGGAGGCTTTGACTGGTAAGTCTTATTGTTTTTTTTTGTCCTAGTTGTTTAGGGTTAGTGGCTAACTAGGTGTTGCTTTAACAGAGATTCTTCTATTGCAGGAGTAAATCTTTTGCTAAATGGCCACACGTATTATTCTTCTCGATTTTCTTCCGAGTTGTGATATTCTCTCTATGCTCTCACTCTCTTCATTATACCCCAGACCCCCAAACCCCCATTTGATTTTGTCATAGAATTGCCAGAGAATGGCATCGCCCATTGCATGTTCTTCGAGGAGTTATTGAGTCAGAAATATGTTTGGAATATGAATGCATTCAAAATTTCAAAGTATAGCCTTACAAAGCAGAAGCAAGCCATAGTAACATTCACATGGCCAGTCAGGGATATTATTGTATTATAGCAAAATCAATGGCTAGATTAACAAGACGAGTTGACTCAATCGCTGTCATCAGTTTCCCAAGAATCATCATCACTATCCTCATCGGCGTGAAGGTGTGCAAATTCAGGGTCCATCATAGCTCGCTGCATAAGTAAATCCAAAATCCGTGGTGGGATTGAACCCATGCCAGGATCTGTTCCTGGTGGGAATTCTTCGAACCCGTCTTCTTCGAAATCTTCTTCATAACCAAGATCTTCATCAAAAACGTCGAGATCTTCATCAAAATCCCCGAGAGCACCGTAATCATCAAAATCAGGTAATTCATATGGCAAGATCTGGAAATTCACTTTGGTTCCTTTGAACATATCCTTCAGAGCAAGGAAACATTGCTCTGGTGTTTTCCCTTCTGGAACACGTTGCCCAGGAAGCTTAATTGGCTGTGTGATGTCGATTGCGAATACCCTGACGTTAGTCAACTTCGGATAAAGACCATTTTTACAATCTGTCGCGATGTTCTGAGTCAATTCCAGAATAGATGAGTTGCAGTCGGTGATATGGAGTGTCTGTAGCGAGCTGGGGAATTGAGGGTGTGGTGGAAGAGAAGCGTGTGGGATAAGGATTGTCTCGAGCACGGAGAAATCGTGGAATGAGCCAACCTTCACGCGGCTAGAAACGAGTTGCTCGATATCATCGACGTCCGGTAGTTCCATTGCATACTCGAGGTGGAATAGTTCAAGGGTGTCTTTATGTAGGAGAGCAGCTTCCTGAGCCTCCTTAGCGGTAAACTCGGGCACCGTCCCCGCACGCATGATCCGTCGGTCGTTAGGGTCCAAGCTGAAATTGTTGTAGGTAAAGGTTTTTAGCTTCTTGCACGCTTCCATCAACTTTTTGATGGCGCCAGCATCGATGTGGCAGTGATGGAAGGCCAGTTCCTGGGTCTCTAAGGTTCCAGGCAACCAGGTAGATGGAAACGATGTGTCGAAGAGATCGCCGTACTCAAAGGACGAAAATATGACCTTGGGAAGGGTGACGAATTTCTCGTAGGAAGCAATATCAAAGCCGGAAAGTTCATCATCGCTTTCAATCCAGATAGACTCAAGGTTCGACAAAAATTCTGGATTGTGACTGAAAAGCTTGAGGAATGGCAGGATCGAGAATTGGCGCACTGGCACGTGTAGCCCGGTGAGATTGGGAGCCTTGTTGGCTAGTAATGCTGCGAAGATGCTGAGATGGGATTTCTTCATGGCCGAAATCCATATTTCCTCCTCATCAGCCAGTTGAAGGTCCTTAATTATGCCTTTGAATAGCTCGGAGTCCTCTGCGGCAAGAGAATCGGAATCACCTGGGTGGAATGGGAGAGGTAGGATGGTGATTTGATGTACATGCTTTCCGAGATCTGGACGTTGGTAAATCGTCCTGGTGAATGGGATGGTCGGGCTTAGATCACCGGCCAAACCATCGTCAAAAAGCTCACGGAAGAGTAGAGGCTGGGCCACCTCACGGAACTTCCGTGAAACTAGGCAAACATTGCGCAGAGTCTCAATTCCATCAGATTCATCATCGTCATATTCATCGTTATCCGCATTGCCATCTTTGGCTTTCGTGGTTTGATCTCCGCTCAGTTGGTCGAGATCATCTTCGGGAGAGACAAGAAAAGAGAAAATGAGATGTACGAGCTCTATGGGAAGGTCCTCAATATGTACCATGATTGAAGGTGAGCTCCACACCAGAGATGGGGTGATTTGAGTAGTGCTAGACCTAAATGAAGGTTGAAGGTGAGGAAAAACAGATGGCTAGAGAAATTATCTTTGCGCGTTATGGCATTACAACGCGTGAAGACCCATTAGATTATCCCAGAAAGGCAGTTAGGGCTAACCTCGTAGGGCTTCAGTCTATTGTGCAACCACGCTATCCCTTTTCTAGTCTAGCGCTATCTCTAACCGCTTTTACCCCGCATATGTCTTGGGATATTGATGCCTGGGTGGTGAGGCCAGTAACTGAGAGCTTGTCTCCTTTCTTTCCCTAGCCTTTTGTCTAGTACAACATAGACTCAATAACTCCAATGTTGCTTGTAGGTACCTATCATCGGTCAGTGAATCTAAAATATTGCCACGCTCCGTGCAACATAGGAGAAACTTTTCTTACCTGACCCCGCCCGCAATTCTAAATCTATACATATTCAGCGTACGATCCCACAAAACTGCAGACATCCTCTCGGGCCATTGAGAGAGCTTTAAGAGTAGGTCCCTCAGTGCAATTACCCCACACATTTCAGCTGGTTCATTCGCCCAGATGGCCTTGATTAAGCTAGTGGTAATAGCCTCACAAGCTAACAAATACACTGTCGTCTGTACCTCTGTATCGAACTTAGATAGAAGCTTCGTATCCCCGTTATCTTTACTTTGTGTCTTCACTTACACTACGCTCCGATCGTTCATTTTCTTCAACTTACAATCTTTTAGTGCAAAACTATGCCCGGAAGATGCAGCATGGATGTCCATATAATGATATGGAGCAGAGGGTTTGCAAGTCGGTCCATCTTTCTAGATAGTAGGCTAAACCCAGCTCCGAAAACATGAACTCTCCATATCCTTACTGCTTCCGTAGGCGTAATGTTGTAGCTAAAGTTCAACCAGGGTCTCGGCTTTTCGCATGACAGGAGCGGCATTCTCGTTGGATATGTGTAGTATGGGAAGGTCAACAATGATAATCTAACAATTCACTGTCGGTTTAAAGCCAGAGATCGTATTGCTTAACTCCGAGGGTTTAGCAAAACTAGTAACTGCGAATAACCAATGACTCATGTCTCAACTGTGTGTCTCCACCAAATGGTGTCATTTTCGGGCATTTCTATATATCAATCGCATTTCCGGCTTTTTGGTGCTTTTTTTCTCTATAGTCTTTGATTGTCGGAGATATCGAAATACATTTTCTCTCACATCCACATTAGTGATCATAAACTGCATCCTTCGTATCTTCTATACAAACAAGCTCGGGATCGGTGTTTGTTTAAAGCCGACTCCGACTTCAGGCTCCACTCCAGTCCAGAAAGGATCCAATTTGGACCAATTTGACTAATTTGACCAATTTGACGATTACACACTTCGGCTTCTTCCCAACTACTCTAAACTCCGAAAATACGAGATCCGATCTGCTGGCCCTTTTCACTATATGTATCATGTCGGTACTATCGTTCTAGCAACAAAGAATATTTCCGCAATTGGTAAACATTTCTTAGCTTAGACGGACCTTAGCTCCGTCTGGTTTCTAATTTTTCTTCCTTTCTATTTCTCCTACAGCACACCATGACGAGCGAGCACCAACAGCCAGATGCCTCGAGCAGTAATACTGATCTGGATCAACTCAACGTGGAAAAGCCCCACGATACCCCCGCCGAACAGGAAACCGAGGCAGCTAGTCAACCCAACGACGCAGAGAATGGGAAGGAAAAGACAATGGAGGGTGCGACCCTAGATCGTGCACCCTCACAGGCGGCAAAAATGGGCAAGAATAAGATCATAGTCGTGATGACGGCACTCTGTGTAAGGAAACCTCCGAATAGGAAATCGGGGAGTACAGAAAGCTAATTCGGTGTCGCATTCCAGTTGGCTCTATTTTTGGCGGCTTTGGACATGGTACGTGCTTGTTTATTTCCCGCCCTTTCAACGTGACTTCACAGATTTTGTTAACGTTGATCCCTTGCAGACTATTATTTCCACCGCCCTTCCCACTATCGCCTCCCAGTTTGGTGCCTCCGAGAGCGGTTTCTCATGGATCGCATCCTCGTATCTTTTGGCAAATGCCGCCTGTATCCCCTTGTGGGGCAAGATCAGTGATATCTGGGGAAGAAAGTCTATCATTGTCTTAGCAAATGTTGTCTTTTTGGTTGGCAGTTTGATCTGCGCTCTGGCGCATAACATGGCCACAATCATCGCAGGTCGGGCGGTTCAAGGTGTTGGTGGTGGTGGTATCATCATCCTGGCAAATATCAGTGTTTCGGATCTCTTCAGCTTGAGGTATGGTGGCTTCTTACTTTGGGAATGGAATAAGGCTAACATGTATATGCAGAGATCGCCCGATGTACTATGGTCTTTTCGGTGCAACCTGGGCCGTCGCAGGCGCTCTTGGCCCTGTTATAGGTGGAGCTTTCACTACAAACGTGTCTTGGCGCTGGTGTTTCTATCTCAACCTTCCTGTTGGAGGTGTATCGCTTGTTATCCTTGTTCTCTTCCTTCACATCGAGTCGCCCAAGACTCCATTCTTGGCTGGTCTACGCTGCATTGATTGGACAGGAACATTCTTGATCATTGGTGGAACCCTGATGTTCCTCTTCGGGCTAGAGTTCGGAGGTGTCAACTACCCCTGGGACTCGCCTACTGTCATCTGCCTGATTGTCTTCGGTGTGTTCACTTGGGCTCTGGCAATGTTCAATGAATGGAAGATTGCTAAGTTCCCGATCATTCCCCCACGGTTATTCAAGGAGTGGTACAATATTCTCATCCTGCTCGTTTGTTTCTGCCACGGATTCACCTTCATCGCCGCTACTTACTATTTGCCGCTTTACTTCCAAATAGTCCTCCAGGCATCTCCCATCATGAGTGGTGTGTATGTCTTGCCTTTGGTGATGTCCCTTGCAGTCGGCTCTGCTATCACAGGTGTCGTTATGAAGAAGACTGGCCGCTTCCGCGAGCTGATTATCGGCGGTATGACCATGATGGCCCTTGGATTCGGTCTTTTCATCGACCTCAAGGTCTACGCTTCATGGCCCCGTATCATCATCTACCAATTAATCGCTGGTGTCGGAATTGGCCCTAACTTCCAGGCACCTTTGGTCGCTTTCCAAGCCAACATCCGTCCTGCCGACATGGCTACGGCAACAGCTACTTTCGGCTTCGTCCGTCAACTTTCCACTTCGATGTCCGTCGTTCTGGGCACCGTCATTTACCAAAACATCATGGGTCAACAATCAGCCAAGCTCATCGCCTCCCTAGGCGCTCAAACCGCCGCGACTGTTATGGCTTCCTTTGGCGGTTCCTCCAAGTCCCTCGTCAACAGCCTTACTCCCTCCCAGCGCGAGGTCGTTCTGGGCGCATACACACATGCCCTGAACCGCATGTGGATCTTCTACACCGCCATGGCTTGTCTTGGCTTTATTCTCGCTTTGTTCATCCGCCGTCGTGAGCTGACTCGCCAACACACCATCCAGAAGACCGGCCTTGCTGAGCAAGAACGTGCCCGTCAGGAGCTTATCGACTCTCAGCGCAAGGATAACTCGAAGTCTGAGATCGAGGCATAATCTCTCTCTCTTCTGGGTACCCTTTTACTAATTTCTCCCCTCTGTGTTATTTAGCACACATTCTCCTTAAAAGTTAATGCATATTGTTTAATCGGGTCTTTGTCATTGCAGCCTCAGATGCCTCTCACTTGGGGTTATCTTCCGGTTGTCCTTTATTACTGTTTGCATATGAGTTATGATGCATGTTGAGCCTTCGTGTATATCAAATAAAGACAATCGCACATAGAATTCAATGCCAAGTTTGCTTCCTTCACGCCTGCTTTATCAATCTCCGTTTGTCACTGGACTCTCAAATCTCATATCTCCCTGTTCTAGTGGTTGAGATTCATCCTAGAACCACACAACTGTCGCTTTATTGGAACAGGAAATATTGAAGGCATAGTATATAGAGATGCCGCAATTTGGACTTCATAGCTGAGCGAAGCGAAGAAATTATTTCATAAGCTCTTGCGTGTCACGTGACCGGGGTCTTTTGAAGGGTCCAGAATCTTTGAGTTTCAATGGCACTAGTCCTAATCCGGTTAGACCATTTCCTATATAAATCACAATGACCCTATATAGATACAGATCATAGTAAGTGAGCTATTCAACAACTTACTCATTCCCTCCCACGGCAAACTGACTTATATTTCCAGTTCTGATATTTAGCTAAGGCCTCTTGGGCTGTTAGGCGCCTCAGATCAATAGAATCTTGCTCCTATATAAGAGTGTCTTCTCCTCCTCCTCCTCCTCCTCCTCATCTATCTCTGGGCAGCAGTCTGGCTGAACCCATGGTTTTCTCCCCTGATGTTTCACCATTACATTCTTATATACTCAGCCTACTTGGACCTCGAGATTTGATCCTGGTCATCTTAGGCCATCATCAGGCAGGTTTCTCTTGAGCCTCCCTCCCTGTATATATTCCTCTCACTTCTCTTTCATTTTCCTCTCACTTCTCTTTCATTTTCCTCTCACTTCTCTTTCATTCTTCTCTCATTCCTCACTCATGTACTCTATTACAGTATACCCATGGTACGTCCTGGAAGAATCTACCCTCTTAAATATTGCTTTAACTGACAATTTATCAACCACAGTTCAAGCACATGCCATACCTATCACACTTGCCCTATACGTGGGTTCGAGTGTGTTTACCACAGGCAATACACACCATGCCTAGGTGAAAATTTCAGAGCATCGGCTCCGTGGTACGGAGTCACGAGTTCGTGATTCCGAGACCGCTTGGGAGACTGAAGAGAAACCTAATCAAGAGCCCGACATGTACACCCAACTGGCGACTTGGGGTTCTACCACCAATGTGAACGCCGTCATGCGAGTTGCCGCAGTTTGCGACGCCGTCGGCTGACTGGGAGCCCAGCTGACCTCCCCATAGGTAGATAACCTCAGTAGTCTTAATGAAAGCATCATCTTTCTCTTCCCCAAGCTTTCACGCTTACACAGTTCGGGCGAACCAACCATGTCCTCATTGCCGATCGGGTTCTGGACCTTGAAGCGTGTGAAGATTCAAATATCCGGATCAAGACCAATGGGAATAGTGGTCGAAAATCACTTGTAGTTGGATCGAAGGACTACTCCATCAAGGAATCATCACCGTCCTAAAGACGGAGTCGGAGCCTTCCAACGTGCGAACGATCAGGTCATCATAGTCGAGTACTGCTAGTGACGGGGCAAGTTTGAGGACCTAGGACCTACAGCGGTAGGCCTGGGAAATCCCATTCGCGGGATAACAGCCCTATATTCACTGCCCTCGGGGACTCGATATCCCTCCTGACTACTGGAAAAAGGCCACGCTGGCTGGTCCTGTGTTCCTTGGAGCCATAGCATCATTGACTCATTCGGAAATGTTGCCGCCCGCCAACGCAAGCGTTCGCATCGTGAGAGAGAGAGACTACACAATCTCACGTCTGACTCGCATATCCCTTCCCGGGGTCCCGTCCCTATCACAAAACCCCTTTCTACTGCCGTACAGAGCACAGCTCTACGTTTCCGCATCACTCAGATCGAAGGAGCCCCTGATATTGTTGGCGCTGTTATGTCACTCTTACAATCTGTGGAGGCATTGTTCCAAGCTGTTGGGAGTTCTAAGGAGTTAGAGCGGATTACTCCCTTGGACCACGCTGGCCTCGTCGATTTTCGCGCCCGTTCTGACGCTTCACCTGGCACTCTTTAGTCCCAGCGGCGAGGTGTAATTTTGGGGATGAATCTATTCGTTTCAAATCGCCGACCTAAAATCACATGGGGGATGTGATGGACAACAGATATATTATTAGAGCTCCCGCCCTACATTGACATTGAGAAGGCTGCGCCTTAATCAAAGCGGATGATCAAGGAGGAGGATGAGTTCTTAGGGGAGGATTCTACTCAGGCATGAGTCGTCAAAGCTTCTTTGTATGTTAGTTTATGTCATGAGCTTGTTGATCCATAGCTCCTTCCCGAGTGTGTGTAGTAACAGCCGTGGAAGAGAGATAGATGAGAAGAGAAAGGAAAGAATGGTTGGTACCGGACAATATCATGGTGATCTTTGCGGATTTCAAGGCCACCGGCATGCGATACCAGAAAACGCCTGACATGGTCATTGTGACAAATCCGGACCCTCAGCAGCAAAATGCGCAGCATTTGCGTGTGCTTGGGGAAATTAAGACGCCATGGGTACCCCCACACTTCATCGCAGAAGCCTTCGATGATCACAGTGAGATACGACATCTTCTCGGGCAGCTGATTGAGTATATGTTGGACCTTCGCTGTCAATACGGATTCCTTACCACCTATCGTGAAATAGTTTTCCTTCGCCAAGTGTGTGATGAAGATACATGGTATATCGAGCATTCACCAGTTGTGCGGTCGGAGACCACCTTGTTGGAAGCGGTCATATGACCACAGGTTATCTCCTAGCACTTCTAGTCCCACCTTCTGCAGTTTCCTCTCTTTTAGTACGCAACGCACAACAATATTTCCAGTCCATTATTATTGCTTCATAATAATAGTCGTACTGGCCTATTGTAACACACCTCCTTCGAGCGTCCCCGTGTTGACTACTAGACAATGTCTATTTCATATGGCAACCATAGCAGAAACACAGGGACCAGTCAACAACCACACTCCTCGCAACCAATGGATCAGTGACTCATATTAACAGGCTTTGGAATACACAGGAGTATATAGGCGCCATTTCTAGTAAATATTGATGCCTTGATGCCTTTTTTTGGCCTGGCGGCCTGAATTACTACCACAATTCCCTTAGTTAATAATCAAGGTAGCCTGATATTGCTGGCGTTTACAACTCTCAAAAATGAGGCTTTTGATCTCCATACAAATGCAGATATCTCAATGTTCTTAGACGGTTTGCAAGTGTCAAAAAAGAAGATTTTAATCTCTATATAAATGCAGATACAAAAGCTTCATTTTAGGATGAATAATTTACATTACATTGTATAGGGCGGTGTAATAAGCGGTCAATAACCAGATTAAGTCAGGCATTAAAGCATCAATATTTACTAGAAATGGGGTTTTGGCAGTTGGCGCCTATACCACTGCGTATCCTTTCATCCCTTATTCCATCCGATCTTGCCTATTCTCGTACCAGTCTCCCTAGATCAATGTACGGACTTGCTTTCTCGTGGAATCTATCCCATTCAGTCCGGTCAGTTGGTAGAACGCCACGGGTGGGTCGGGATCCAGTCTGTAAGATTAACCTACTGTCTATCAAGACCCACATAAATCGCTCTCCCCACTAGTTCTACCTCTCCTCCTTTTCCTTTCCCCTTTACTTAGAATTCTAAACTGGATGCATTCTTTTCTTTAAAAATATATAGCTAGTAACAGTTTGGGATATCGACGTATGGCCACAGCCTCGTCAGCGCAGCGACATGCTCGATGGCGTACACTAGTCCATTCCTTTTGCTGGTTTTATTTCGCTATAGTTCTTGTTGAGATCGGATAGCGTTCTTCCCAGTTACCAACTCTTAACTCTGAATATGCGCTCTCATCTCACCATGTACCTTGATCTAGCCCTTTCCGTAAGTCCTCCTTGACAGTTCTGCTTGTGCTTCTACACTAGCATTACAAGAGAGTTGGGTATCTACGGTTGTCATACAGATAGGACTAACTAATTTACTATGAATGGTATACGATGAGAGGCCTAGACCTTATGCAAAGCAGCTCAGGGCAACCATTTGCATTGGGATAATCAGTGACTGACAGGGTTGTCAACGCGTGACAACAAATAAGGTCACAGGGACCAAAGCCTGAAATGGCCGGCTTATAGGCAATTGGGTGTATTGTCTTGCCTCTAAGGAATTGACATGTCAGAGGAGTGTTGGGTAAAGTAACCGGGTCAATCTAGTCGACGCCCAGGGTTGCGAGTGATCGACAATGTTCCAAGGGCTCGGGCTGTGTTTTGTCGGCATCCCCCGAGAATATCCATGAATGCCCGAGGGATCTAGCCCATTTAGGGATATGCCAGGAATGAGGTCCAGCCTCCAGCTCCGGGGCCATTATCCACCTTCCCACTTTGGTTTCCCGTCTACGTATTTCCCAACCTCACAGCCTACGTCATCTTTGTCGCATTCTCCGGTCGAGATACACCCTTTGAACCCATTAGGAAAGACTGGACGCAGACTGAGGCTGGATTACTACACTGCCCTGCTTACGTTTCTCTCTCTTATTGGAAGTTGGCCCATACCATTCATCCTCCGAATATCGTGGCTTGCAATAAGGTGGAACAAAGCCACAATTCCATGTACTGTCATTTATCCTTCACTGTACATCCATCATATCACCGTTAGATCTCGAGCTATAAATGTCTTATCTTCCGTCCAGGAAATCTAAACCATCACCTGAGCCCTGTTGATTACTTCGCTTCCGTAGTATCTT
Source organism: Penicillium sclerotigenum (assembly GCA_928213465.1). Lineage (NCBI taxonomy): Eukaryota > Fungi > Ascomycota > Eurotiomycetes > Eurotiales > Aspergillaceae > Penicillium > Penicillium sclerotigenum. The sequence continues at coordinate 18,828 of CAKMRK010001388.1, read as the reverse complement.
TTCACCGATCCGACATTTCGAAAGTCACTTGTTCTATATTACGATGGCATGGTCCCCATACAACATCGCCTCGAACACTTCCGGTACCCCTGATCAAGAGCAGAGTGCTAGGGATCTTTGTTACCACTATTGGTCTACTGCTCATCTCTACCCTCCCTCTCCGGCTGCAGGACCACCGATGTTCTCTGAGAACCATCTTCCGTACAATACTCCCATGCAAAATCTCTCCGCACCAGTTCATTCCAGCTACCCCATACCTTTTATCCTGACTCATACCGACTTCGGTTCCCCCAACCATAATACGGCACACCGTCCCTCGGTAGAGACCAATAGACCTAGTGAACTCTCAGCTATGGGCTACCTCAGCTCTGGACCCAGTACTGCATGCACTACCCCATCGGGGTCGGGACCACCCACTCCCTCTATGCAAGAGATTCCCCAACCGGATATCAGTGGAGATGAAATCCAGACTCTCTATGGCGCTGCCCGAACACTCAAACCGAAACACAAGTAAGCCATTCCTCCTAGCGCCACGCTAGCATGCCATTCCCACGCTAACATAATCATCCTTGTCCATTCTAGCAAACTTCATGGCACGTACCAATGCACCTGGAAAGACTGCAAATACCGTGGTGTGTTCTCCCGCAAGGGAGTTCTCAAGCGTCATATAGAAACGCAGCATGTCGCACCGCACTCATTCGAATGCCCTGTGTGTGGCAGGCGCTTCGGCCGGCGGGACAATATGACCGGCCACTTGGGGAGAGTTCATTTGCAGTGATTATGATGAAATTTTAAGTTTGCATTGAGTTTGGAGTATAGTGGATCGGCGTCTAGTTTGATATTGAATGATACCCGGAATTTTGTGCTTGATTTTTTGAACTGATATTTTGAGAGACAAGAAATAATGGAAGATTGAGCAGGTTTCACTGGATAATAATCATAATTCGACTGTCAGCTCATGCAGCTAAGCTGCGCCCCGTGCGTTTGCATATACGAGCCCACCAATGCAGTTCGTCCGGTGATGCAGTTCCCGTCACATGCAATCACACTCGGCGCTTAATCCTCAATTTTTGAGCCTCTTTTTAATATATCCCGGGGTATACTCGGTACCGTCCGGCCGGTAAGTCAACATCGTTCTGCAAACTTCTCGGAACCCTAACTTTACGGTGAGTAGTGAGGAATCATTAACCTCTCGTCACAGATTGGTGTAACTAAGTGTCCCTGGAATAGAGATGCAATAATATTAGTCTAATATTCTAATATTTCCAACCCCCTCTTGACGCTAGGCCTATTTAATACAATGTAACCCTTAAATAATGATCCCTATCACATTCATGTTCAACTCATGTCCATCCACACGTAGTGTCCACAATAAGCTTTTTTTTGAATAGATCTTCAATTTGACATTATTAGAGTCCAAATTCATGATGAAAAAGCACAAGTAAAAAGGGGAAAATAAGCAAAGAGAGAAGACTAGCCATGAGAACATGCCGATCTCTCGTACATTCCTAATCAGCCTTGCAACATCCGCGTGATCAATGATCTGCATCTTGCAGACGTGACGTGGCAGCCAAGTAGAACAAGTTAGTCACGATGAATAGCAGTGGATATCAAATTGATTCGTACGCCCGGGGCCATGGAACTGGAAATAGTGCATGCACGCTTCTGTATCTTGCAGAAATGATCTGTCAGTCAAGGTAGAACAAGTTCGTCTTGGTGGATAGCAGTGGATATCAATCGACTCGTACACCCGGGTCCATGGAACTGGAAAGAGTGCATGCATCCTTCAGCTGCTTGTTAATTTTATAATTCCATGGTAATTCCATGGTGCAATGCACTATTTACCGAATTGGAGTTAGTAACAACCCGAGTCGGGGGTTGGGGTCGGTCGGTCATACATATCGGTCTATTAGCCCTTCTCAATTGCGTTCAGTGCAATGCTGTATCGTTATGATTGGCTCGCAGCCTGTGGCATTATCATACTTCAAAATGTCCTCTTGCCGCTTTGGGACGCCCACTTCTTCGGGCCCGAGAAAATCAAAGATACAAGTGACGAGTTCCCTGCAGCCAAGGACGTCGGAGACCGGGGTAGCATGCTCAGTCCGCTAAAAAGGCTACGAGTATTAAGTCTCGTTGTTATTAAACCCGGGATTGTCTCTATTTGTCATGAACTTGATGCACAGAATAGAGTCCCTGCTTTCTAGAATGTAGGACGAGCTTTTCTTTCTAGAACTATTCTGGGGGTTATTCCGAGTGGTTGCATCAGTCTCCCCAAGTTGGTATTCGCCCTTCCTTCGTTTTATTTTCTTTTTTCCTTTTTTCGGACTGTTTTGCCCATTTCCCTCTATCAGTGGTGTATAGTCTCCTCAAATACGGCGTTTAGTGAAGTTGACCTGCCGTGCGCACAAAATGACAATGTCTCGTATTTTATAAATACTTGACTGCCCTCCATCAGCTCGAAGAAATATTCTTATAACCGCCCCCTTATCCTCATCATTCGTATAACTTGTCTCTACCTTCCCAACGCTCACTCTCTACATCCAGGTCGGGGATTATACTACGATGGCGTGGCCAACACGCAACAACGACTCAACTATCCCCGATTCCACGTTTCAGTGGTCTAATGCCGAGTTGGAGAATTGGAGACTTGAGCATCTCAAACAGCCCGAGGCTCTTTTCTTATCCCCATCGCCTGATCCATCAATCATAGCAAGGACACCCATCGCCCAGCCTCCTTCGCACAACTATCAGTGGCAGCTTCCCTCCGCACAGTTCCCCTCTACGCCAGTTGCCCTTGGGGCAATGCTATCGCCCACTCCTTCATCGTCATATCTAGACCTAAGCACCACCAAACGGTCCCTCAACAACTACAGTCCAAGATCCATTCCAGCCCAAACAATCCACACCGTACCCTCCCCAGCAAGCCTCTACGACGCCAGATGTCCCAGTCCTTGGGATGATCTCCCAGTCTCAACACTTCAGCTGGACACGACTAGCAAGGAACCTAGCCAGACCAAAATGCCGTGTCGTTCTCGTCCCCGCGCAGGCAGAAAAAAGTGTGTATTACCTTCTTTTCCTACGGCCGCCGTAATAATTGTACGCACATGCTGAACGCATTTTGTCTAGGGAAAGCGATTCTTACGGAACTTTCAAATGCGAATGGAAGGGCTGTCCATATGACCGTCTGTTCTCGCGCAAAGGCGTGCTCATGCGGCACATTCAGACTCAGCATATCAATCCACGGGCTTTCAAGTGTCCCTGGTGTGCCCACGCTTCCAGTCGACGGGAGAATTTGAAAGCGCATAGACAATCGATTCACAAGGAAATTTTTTAAGATTCATGCTTTCATGATTCATGATCGAATGAGTCAGTGTCGGAGTTCGGATACCTCGTTTATTTTCTATACATACTTGGGGGATACATATACTTCGGCTAGAGTGGAGTTCGGATCCGATTTTATGTTGCAATATATATATATATATATTTTCTTGTCGACTTCATGGCAAAATTGAAGATGAAGAAGAATAACTTGCGGGAAGTGAAATTGGAGAAAAACGGAACATAGAGCTTCAATTTACTTGAAAGAGCGAAAAAGGGTGCCCTCTATTTCCAACCTCGCGGGTTTGTCCAGGTGGTTGACATGGGGATGCGGATCCACCTCATAACCTGGGGAATCAGGCCGAGTCAGGCCGCACAGGGTCTATGGGTGCTAGAGCTATGGCTAAATTTAAAATGCTAGGGCCGAGGTCTGTCTATGTTGCCGTTGCCATGGGCGTATAATTTTAAGCTTGCAAAACAAGCATGCCACGGTGGATTGGAGCCGGAGCAAAGAAATGCAATTTCTTCTAAAACAAAAGACGGAAGACGGACGCACGAAGAAGCGGATCGATTGACCGGGTTGTTGAAATTTGAAATGGTATGGAATTTGGTACGTTTAAGCGTCAGATACACAATAGGAGAAGTGACGCTGCGCGACCAGACACATCATGCTCGCCAATTGTAAGAACAAGGAGAAATATCGAGACGAAGCTCGTTCCCAGTATCTTGGGGTCAACACAGCTATGAAAGTGTAATTTTTTTGATTCGTAGGGCTTTGTTGGCCCTGCCTTCTCCCACGAACAAAACGTTATCAACCCGCCAACTCCATCACCTCAAATCAACATCGGCTCGTTCCGTCGACTTTTCCTTGCCTGACCGACCGTCTGTGCGAAGAAGGGAATCGCCCACTGAAAACAACACAAAAAAGCCGTTTAGATGTTGGAGGGGTAGAGCATAATGCGGACGGTAGCGCCGAGGGACTTGGGGGGGAGGTTGTTGCGGAACCGGGCGCGCACAACACCGGAGTTGCCTGGAACGAGTCAGATAAAAAGAAATTCGAGTTCAAGGGGTTTCCAGACCCCAGAGGGCCATTCGAAGATGGTCATGAGACTGGTTGTTGCAATTCACGTACCGTGCGGCCGGGTAACCTTGCCCCAGATCACCCGAATGTTGGAGCCGCGGACCTCACGCTTAGCACGGTAAACGAAAGCGACCTTCTTGCCGAGGTAGAACTGGGCGGACTTGGTGTCATCAACACCCTCGATCTTGACCAAGCTGTATAACCATACATCAGATTCCATTCATTGAGCATTCAATTTCATGTGCGCAGGGTGTAGATACCTGGTGTTGGGGGTCAGGGCGTGCTTGGAGCGCTGGAAGCTCAGGTGACGTCCCCTGTGGAAAAGAAACTCGTATTAATGCTCTGTCCATATATATCGTGCGTTGCTTCCATTTGATAGCGATGTCTTGTGTGTCCCAAATCGGTCCTCCATGTTGAATTGGTGTATTCTTGAATGCGACGATGAAAGTGCGGTGGTAACTTACTTGACGTAGACTAGAAAAGAAAAAAAAATAGTTAGCACATGTCTTTTATCCAGTGTGCGACCACACAAGGTGTGTCCTCATGATGCTGCTTTGCGATTTCGAGACCGCCAAAACGACGATCGATAAGACGTTCGAGGAATTCACTCACGGCGGTGTCCTTGTTCCGAAGGCATTGTGTCGGCGTTTCTCTGGGGAGCGGGCAAGGAAAGAAAGTCGAAGGAATGACCCGCAAGATCAAAAGTCGTTCCCGTTTGTCGTGGTTGTCGTCGCTTCGATAGAGTCAGGCGCACAATCAATTTGGGCAGCCGTGTGTTGGTTTTCGCACTAGCCCAAACGGGATCTTAGCGAGCCACAGTCCACGTGACATATCAGGGCTAAGCGAGATCCCGTGATGGCCACACCGCTTCTTGTCTTACATCAGCGATTAGATAGGCAGAATTTGAGAAGAGATAAGCTTTTGCCCGGATCCTAGTTTCTCCGATCCGAGCTCCTGCAGGTCATTTACCGGTCATTTACCGCCCTAGTGTTTTTTTCTGCCACTCGGGCTACTGTAGTCCGACCGGCACATCCAAGCCTCCTAGCCTGGAGCTGTCCAGCTGACAAACCTAAGCCATGACGACAGGGGTTCCAACCCCTAAGTTGGAAGGTATGATTTTAAAAAAAGCAACATGCACAAGCTATGGTCGGCAGGTCTAGATAGTAGATAACTGTTTTCATTCCTAGCCGGTTTTCCTTGAAGAACATACAAACAATTATCAATATCTTCAAAGGATAACAGTGACATGATCCAAATAGCCTTCTGGTGCTTTAGCTATATACTTCAGACCGAGACCACTGATTGGGAAACCAAGAAGTTCCTGTATCTTGCCCCACATCCTTGCTGTTGGGATAACTGATTATTACACTTGAGACCGGTTATGTATTCATCAAAATCTTTGGGGCAAATTTCAAGACTCGTACGAGCTCAGGAACTCAACTAGTACGTATTAATTTTATTGAAGTATAGATGGGGTAGTATAGTATACGTAGTATAGCCCCTACAACATTGTAAGTACTCCGTAGAGTAGCACTCAACGATTAATATGTATGCTCCGGATTCGGGGGTCTCCCCTCCGAATCATAGATCGGGGTTAATACCAGTCTCAAACCGGACTTAAGAAAGTGGCCTCCTGCGGGAAAATAGAATCCGTCTGTGATCAAATGACAAATGTGCCGATCCATCCCCACGATTTGGGTCACCGGTAGAAGTCCTTATCGAGTTGCGTGCTCAAGGTACATGGTATTGTACCTGTTCTTGCAGGTTCGGTACTTTAATTTGATACCACTCTCCTAGGAGATTTCTAGTGGACACACTGCAACCTTCCCCGATGTGATGGCTTATTATTCTAATGCAGCTCCGCTTTAGATATATATGCATAATATACAGACCGCAACACTGTTCAAATATAACTACCTGTACTCCGGACTCCGGATATAACATAAAACATTCTTATGGACACGCATCACTCCACAGTCATATTCAGCCTATTTGTGCAGTGTGATCCGCACCTATGGGTGAGCTACATGTCTTATCAGATGACCTTCCCCCTAGTTCATTCTCTCTTCGAGAGATCTAAGGAGTTGTTAAAAGAACAAGAATAAGCGACATGCTCACGTTGGACTCCCTTGACAATTTCCCCGATGGATTTTGTATCACTCCGAGTCCCGAGCTTGAACGCAAGTTGTAAGCAGCGCTGATAGATACACCTTGTAGCCTCCGCGGGGACATTGAGAATCAAAACGGGTAAGATCCCGTGGGATCTTACAGTGGCCCAAAGTTCAAGGTCGATAACAATAGATGACCTTACCATGAAGATTGGACTTAAAAGACTTGATATAAGAAAGTTGACTAGAATTTGCCACGAGGCCAGGAGCATGTTTCTAGTCCGACATTAAATAGTACCAAGAGATACCAAGAGAGAAGAAACAAAATATCATATAAATATCATATAAAGAAAAAAAGAAAAAAGAAATTATCAAAACATATCAAAACATAAAAAAAAGTGATAAATACCTTGAAGTCATAAAATACAATACACCCAGAAGCCCCACCAGCCGAAGCTGTGAACTCCGTTAAAAAGTACTCCGCCGGATCCTGTTGGAGTTCTCAAACCTTCTTCCTTTCTCTTTTCCAAACTTGCTCAACTATTCTTCTTCATTTTTGTGTATTAAGCGGTTGGTGCAAAGATGTCTAGTGTGATCAACAAAACCGATGACCGTCAGGGTGCTGGGTGAGTTTCCCCTCTTGTATCTCTGACATCACTGCCTCCCCCCCCCCGGTTGCGGAAACACACTGGTTGCCTCCAGCTCAATTCAACTTCAACTTATCCCCAAAATTGTGTTATTTTTGAGCTACTGCCTTCATATCGATAATACTCAGTCCTTTCCTTGAACGCTTTCTTTGGCTTTATCTGTCCAGAGAGCTCCCTCTCCCCCCACTCAACCCCTCAATTGCCGCTTCAAATGCAAAAATCTTTCTCGGTCAATTACACGAAACACTAACAATGGATATCGCATTCAGCTCCATCGAACTTAAGGATGATACCATCATCGTGGTACTAGGCGCATCTGGTGATCTGGCGAAGAAGAAGACTGTTCGTACCACTCTGGGATGTGATGACTCTTAACGTACTAACCAACTTTATAGTTCCCTGCACTCTTTGGTCTTGTATGTGCTATTTTCACTAACCATTCTAGTTCTTATCCACTGACAATTTTCGATAGTTCCGCAACAAATTCCTTCCTAAGGACATTCGGATCGTCGGATATGCACGGACAAAGATGGACACTGACGAATACCTCAAGCGCGTTCGCTCGTACATCAAGGTCCCCACAAAGGAAATCGGGGATCAGTTAGATCAGTTCTGCAAGCTGTGCACCTACGTTTCCGGCCAATATGATCAAGATGATTCGTTCATCAACCTCAACAAGCACCTTGAGGAGATCGAGAACAACCGTCAATCGAAGGAGCAGAACCGCGTGTTCTACATGGCACTGCCCCCCAGTGTCTTCACCACTGTGTCTGAGCAGTTGAAGCGCAACTGCTACCCCAAGAGCGGTCTCGCTCGCATTATTGTGGGTTTCTCTACACAGCCTGGCCCAAAACGAACCTCATACTGATATGCCTATTCTTTTTCACAGGTCGAGAAGCCCTTCGGTAAGGATCTCCAGAGCTCGCGCGACCTTCAGAAGGCTTTGGAGCCCAACTGGAAGGAGGATGAGATCTTCCGTATCGATCACTACCTTGGTAAGGAGATGGTCAAGAACATCCTAATTCTGCGGTTCGGCAACGAATTCTTCAACGCCACATGGAATCGTCGTCACATCGATAACGTTCAAGTATGTTATGAAGCGATATAATTCCGGGATCCAGGTGCTAATATCGGCTGCAGATTACATTCAAGGAGCCTTTCGGCACTGAAGGCCGTGGTGGCTACTTCGATGAGTTCGGTATTATCCGTGATGTTATGCAGAACCGTAAGTATATTCCATCGCACTGACCAGATGTCAAAAGCAATGCTAACCATTTTATAGACCTTCTGCAGGTTCTCACATTGCTTGCCATGGAGCGCCCCATTTCCTTCTCTTCCGAGGATATCCGCGACGAGAAGGTCCGTGTTCTCCGCGCTATGGATGCCATTGAGCCCAAGAATGTCATCATCGGTCAGTACGGCCGCTCCCTTGACGGCAGCAAGCCCGGCTACCTGGAGGACGATACTGTGCCCAAGGAGTCGCGTTGCCCCACTTTCTGCGCGATGGTTGCATACATTAAGAACGAGCGTTGGGATGGCGTTCCCTTCATTCTCAAGGCCGGAAAGGCCCTGAACGAGCAAAAGACCGAGGTCCGCATCCAGTTCAAGGATGTCACTTCCGGTATCTTCAAGGACATTCCCCGTAACGAACTTGTCATCCGTGTCCAGCCCAACGAGTCCGTCTATATCAAGATGAACTCCAAGCTGCCCGGTCTCTCTATGCAGACGGTGGTTACCGAGCTGGACTTGACCTACCGCCGCCGCTTCTCCGATCTCAAGATCCCCGAGGCCTACGAGTCCCTGATTTTGGATGCCTTCAAGGGTGATCACTCCAACTTCGTCCGTGACGATGAGTTGGATGCCAGCTGGCGCATCTTCACTCCCCTCCTGCACTACTTGGATGACAACAAGGAGATCATCCCCATGGAGTACCCCTACGGTGAGTTTACCTGCTTTTTTTTTATTTTCCAACCATGACATGTAGCTAATTGGTATTGATCTAGGCTCCCGCGGACCCGCCGTCCTTGATGACTTCACTGCTTCATACGGCTACAAGTTCAGCGACGCCGCTGGCTACCAGTGGCCCGTCACTACCTCGGCCCCCAACCGGCTGTAGGTCTTCAGAGTATAGCTATTTACGATGATTATGGGAAGCGGATTTGGGATACAAAGGAATTAAAATCTCTATTTTCTGACTCTGGTTGGTTTGATTGGCCGGCAGGCAGGAGTCGCGTCATACTGTGATACTTAGGTTTTCGAGACCAATCTAAAATTAGGATTGGATGCGACGCACGCAATGAAAGATACTTACGCCCTTATTTTTTTCGTCTCTTTAGTAGATATTATCCTAGGGGTTACTGTAAAATCAGCTGTTATCCACTTAGTTTTTACTGGGTTTTTTTTTGGTCGGCAATATGTGCGGAGTAAACAGTAAACTCCTGAAGCAAAAGTACTTTCCTAATCAAGTAAGCTATATCGAATCAGAGCCCCTTATACGGAGTACGGAGTACAAGTTTACCGAGTGCACGTACTTTATGTCCCGTGTGTACGATCCCCCCTGTGTTTCTATAATTGGCTTACAGGGCTCTGAATTACGTCATCACACGTAGCCAATCAGCGCAAAAGGGTCCATTTATAGACGCTGACATAAGGCTGCACTTCCTGGCTGCAAACAAACGTGAAATAACTAGAAAATTAATGCATTTAGAGTAGGAAACTAGACCTGTATACAGACAAATAAAAGCCCTATAGCCCTGACATGCGAAAAGCTGGGATCGGCAGAAAGGTTCAAGGGCTGGCGGGTCTCTCGTAAATTAAATAAATCGATAAGGCCGGGGGCCCGCATAGAGGTGCTCAGGCCAACGCGGATTTTCTCTCCTTCTTCTTTGACTGTGACAAAGATCTTTCCTTTTGTAATTCTCACAGACGCTTTTCGACAACTGCATAGACACTCTTCGACACCTTCGTCGCAACCCACACACCCTCCCCACACAACCCACGCCATCAACAAACGACGAATCCCGGACGTACCGTACACAGTTTCAGCCCCCGCGAGCTCCCCCGACGCCCTCAAAAGAGCACGCGACTTAATTCCCCGAAAGGATTGAACACCTTCCAGCCCTTTCCCTGTTGCCGGAAGATCTCGCCGAATCTGCTAGATCACACCCTTTGTTGTTCCTATTCTGAATTGCGCGTCTCTTCCCGGCAGGCGTGTTCGACTTTCGAAGACGTCACTGGCTAGACCACTAGCACCGATTCTGGCTTAGGTTAATGAGCGCGGAAAACTGAGTGCATGATAGCACGTGGATAATTAAGATGCCGCAGGCTGCGAGGTGGGCGGGTACGCCCTCCATCAAGGGCCGGAATGAGTCCACCAGGATGGCGCTTTTGACTTTTAGTTTGGTGGGATTGCAGTGCGTACCACCCTTCTCTGGTTTCTCGCTTGGATACCAGGGTTAGATGCTGCGCAAAATTGTCTAGTCTGCGCCTTTTTTTAAGAGGCCATGGATCGTTGTGTTGTGTCTGGGGCTGACTTTAAGTTTTCCTTGGGAATAGGTTCACATGGGGTACTGAGATGACTTGTAAGAGCTATCCACATTCCAAATGGTCTCCATTGGCACTGCTCGGGGATAATGATCGCTGACTTGATTTCCTTTTCTTGTTAGATTGTACACCTTACCTTCTTCAGCTCGGTTTGACGAAGTCCAAAACTTCGTTGGTGTGGATTGCTGGCCCGTTGTCTGGGTTGATTATCCAGCCTCTTATTGGAGTTATTGCTGACCGATCACGATCGAAATGGGGTCGACGTAGACCTTTCATGGTCTTTGGGTCGTTGGTTGTCGCTTTTTGTCTGCTTGTCTTGGGGTGGACGGCAGAGATTGTTGGTTTATTTGTTAAAGAACCGGAAAAGGTACATATCCTTCTTATTGGAACACTCATCTGCCTAGGTCAGTGATTATGTGGAAGCTAATATTGGTTTTCTACAGGCTAAAAATGGCACAATTGCCTTGGCTGTAGTCAGTATTTATGCGGTGGATTTCTCCATCAACGTTGGTAAGTGGGAGACTCATCCTCCACTTAATTGCAGGTGGCTTACAACGTCTTAGTGCAAGCGTGCTGTCGCGGTTTGATTGTGGATACGCTACCGATTCCATTGCAACAAGCTGGTTCCGCATGGGGTATGGCCTTTCCCCATATGTCTCAGCCTAAAACGCCACTGACCTTTTTTGTACAACATAGCCGGGCGAATGTCCGCCATTGGCCAGCTATTTGCTTACGTGGTTGGTGCCATCGATACCGTTAGCATCTTTGGTACTTTTCTTGGAGATACACAATTCAAGCAGATGACAGTGATAGCTGCTTTGTCATTGATAATGGCAGTGGCAATCACCTCATACTCGGTAAAAGAGCGAGTCCTCATATCGGCAAGGTGGGTTGGACTCGGCCTGATACTATTGCCATCAACTAATCTTTTGTGATGACAGGGATGATGGAAATGCTGGTGCTCTTCAGGTCCTCTCTCAACTGTTTAAAACTACTTTTGAGCTGCCCCCTCGCATCCAAGCAATTTGCTGGGCCCAATTTTGGGCTTGGATTGGTACGTGAAATCCTGCACCTACTGGAAAGTCAACAATGCTAACGTTAACTAGGCTGGTTCCCCTTCCTCTTCTACAGCACAACCTGGGTTGGCGAAACCTACTTCCGTTATGAAGTACCAAAAGACGATATGGCCCAAGCAACAGACATGCTCGGTGAAGTCGGCCGCGTGGGCAGTCTTTCATTAACGGTCTTCTCATCTATCACAGTCCTCAGCTCTGTACTCCTACCATTTTGTATCATGCAACCAGATACCAAACGGACACGATTCACCGCACGACCTCCACCAAAGGTAGCAGCGATTCTCAAAGCCATGACCGCAATTCGACCCGATCTCCAAACCGCCTGGCTGATCTCCCACATCATGTTCGCCGCGACAATGATCTTCGCCCCTCTAGCGCACTCCCGCGCCTTCGCAACCTTCCTAGTAGCGGTATGCGGTATCCCGTGGGCAATCAGCGGCTGGGCTCCATTCGCCTTCATGGGCGTGGAAATCAACAAACTAACAATGGGTGGCTATTCCCCGGTAATACCATCATCACGATCCGGAGTGACAATGATCACCTCAGCCAGCATACGCAACAACGCCGCCGACACCGAGCTAGATGTCCTCCGATTGAACCACCATGATTCCACCGACAGCGACACCGACGAGGAGGACCATGCATCCAATATCCCGTCAACAGGTGAACTGGCCGGTATCTATCTGGGCGTGCTGAATGTGTACACAACCTTGCCCCAATTTGTCGGCACCTTCATCAGCTGGATTGTCTTCAGCATCCTCGAACCGGGTGCAGAGCCCGCGTCTGATAACAATTCAGATTCGTGGATGAACCTTGACAAGGATAGGTATAACGCCATATCCATCTGTCTCTTCATCGGGGCAATAAGCGCTCTCGTCGCAGCTGAGGCTACCCGTCGAATGCGGTATGTACTGTGAGCACAACCAGTCCACAGTGAAAGCCGCAAAAGCTGCAAAATTACGATCCGTTGCGATGAATAGTTATTGATTTTTGCTCGATACCCGCGGTGTACATTGCATGCGAGCCTTGTCTTGACTAAGGTTGAGATTTTGCTTTGTGTACACATCTATAGTGAGAGTCTACATGTACAGTAAACTGGGCCTTTCATCTGCCTCTGTTAAAAGGAGTTTTGTCTTTTTATTTTTGATTTGGCATCTGCACATACATAATGCATAATGCATAATACATACATTCCTAGGTAGGTAGCTATACGTACCTTATTTCCTCTTCCAGGTGGGCTTTCCCAAATGTTAGCTGCCACCGCTTTTAATGGGAAGGGTTTTTGCTTTTAGCCCTCAGATCATTTATATATTGGAGTTGTGGAGTATGAGGTTAAATCGAACCGTCGCAAGTATGGTAGCCCCGCCTGTTCTGTTCCCGATATCCAAAGTATTGACATTGGAATCTCGCATGATCATCCGGGATCATCCATGCCGAGAACATATGAAAAGGTGTATATTGTATATGTTGTATATCCATATAAGAGAGGGGTAAGGGGGGTAAAAGAGAGTAGTTGCACGTGATTTGACGCATTTATTGAGGTACTTTGTACTTTGTACTTTTTTACAAAATTAAGTACGAAGTACGTAGTTCGCCTAGTTTGTAGCTTAACTCGGGCCAGGGCCTTAGGCGCGTGTTTTCTGAGTCTACTAAACTGAGCAAACAGTACAAGTCATATGGCTTCTCAATGGATACACAACCAATGATATTATATACTATTGTACATACATATGTACTCCGTACATCCATATATATATACATATGCATTAAAGGCTTATATTAAGTATGACATCATATTAGTCAAGCTAACCTTAACCTCAAGAGCTGTCCAATCTTCAAAATTTCTGCAGAATGGAGCTTCTCTTAGCAGGACAGAACCCTCATTGGCTCGGCACGGATGAATAATCCAGAATTAACCTGAAATTAACCTCAGGGCCTTGGTGGGGTCGGTGACGGGATGGTGATACACACACGGTAGTGCAGATCGCCGCAAGCAGAGTGGCATATAAAAGAAGCTCATAGCCACCTTTTGCCCTCAATTCGATTGAAGAATAAAACACCAAACACAACCCAACCAGATTAGTAATATTTCATTGATACTACTATTCACCAAAGACCACTCAAAATGACACCCAAAGTCCTCGTCGTCCTGACCTCCCACGACAAGCTCGGTGATACAGGCCACCCAACCGGCTGGTATCTGGTATGTCGCATCAATTGAACACCCCACACCTCCCATTCTTACAATAAACCGATTCCAAAATGAATCCCTTACTCTTACTAACTATACACCCGCAAGCCCGAATTCGCCCACCCCCACGAAGTCCTCCACAACAAGGTCTCCCTAACAATCGCCTCACCAAAAGGAGGCGAAGCGCCGCTCGACCCATCCTCAGTAAAGATGTTCGAGGCAGACGAGGTCTCGCAGACATTCCTGAAAGAGCAAAAAGCGTTATGGACGAACACGCACAAGCTGGCGGATATTCTTCCGCGCGCCGGCGAGTTCGACGCTCTCTTCTACGTCGGCGGTCATGGACGTAAGTTGCCCTGCCCTTCCTTCCCTTTTTAGTACCTATTCCTTTTCTGTATTATCCATCTACATGTACACATAATAAAAACATCCTCTAACAAAACTCAACCCCCCATCCAGCAATGTTCGACCTTACCACAGACCCCGTCTCCCTGGCTCTAATCCAGGCTTTCGCCGCTGCCAACAAACCCGTCGCGGCTGTCTGCCACGGTCCTTGCGTCCTACTAAACGCGACTGCTCCCTCCGGCGTGCCGCTTATCTCTGGCGTGAGTGTGACTGGGTTCTCGAATGACGAGGAAGATGCTGTGAATCTGTCGGCTGCGATGCCGTTTATGCTGGAGACGGAGTTGGGTCGTGTTAGTGGTGGGAAGTATGTTAAGGCTGCAGAGCCTTGGGGGGAGATGGTGGTTGTTGACAAGGCCGCTGGGACGGGGTCGACGATCATTACGGGGCAGAATCCGGGTTCGGCGACGGGTGTTGGGAAGGAGATTTTGAAGGCTTTGGGGTTGTAGGTTCAGGGCTGGAATTTTACATACATCATATATGTAGGTGGGGAGGGGGCTGGAGATTACGGTCATGGTGTTCAAAGTTTGCCGTTAGTATATTATTCTGGTTATTGTATGTTTGGAATAAGTAAGAGGTCCATATTACATTAATAGTACTTCAATTCAAAGACACAAAGCGATTCATATTGGTAGCGAAACCAGAATCAATAGCAGTAGCGAAAGGGGAATAGAGCAAGTCACAGACATAAAAAAACAGCAGCCCAATTCGATAGATGGGAAGGAAATAAACCAACACAGGAGGAGATTTGAAGAAAGAAAAGGAAAAAATAAACGGACGTCGACCAAAAAAAGAGTCCATCAATCGTATCGCAGTATTCGTCGGCCTGCCCATGTCCCGGGAATATGGAAATGGAGACCTCGTTCGGTCATCAGACCGCGCTCAATAAGCAAACACGACCAATTTCCGGTCGGGAGAAGGGTATACGATTAACAAAAGATACACCCTGGATCATCATAGCGAATAGAGAGCCAGGGAAAAATGATCAGGGAGAATAAAGGAAAATTGGTATGGGAACGTCGCAGACTAGCGCCTTGGTCCATCCTCCACGTTTCCGGTCAACTCGGCCACTCGGGCCTTGATGCGGGCGACACGGGCCTCGATGGTCTCTTCTCCACTAGTATCGCCCTCGTCAGTGCGCTCTGACTGGCTAGTCCGGGTGTTGGCCTCGGTGTCGTATTCATGCGCCTGTTCCACGTTGGCAGCGGCAGTCCTCTGGGCAGCAGCCTCCCGGATCGCTCTCCAGCGATCCTGTGTAGCGTCGGTTGTTGACTCAGGAGAAGTAGCGGTCTCGGGGCGGACACCATTGCTGTTAGTTGGGGTCTGGGGAACCTCGGTCTTCTGTGCTGCAAATGCGGCATTCACGGGGGAATCTTCAGGGGCGAAAGCAGGCTGATCAGTCAGGGGACCCTGATCGAACTTGGAGAACTCCTGGTCGGCTGCATCGCGTTCATTGGTACCAACGCGCGAGAGAGCATCATACTCGACGGCGCGTCTGGTCTTGGGTGGCGCACCGTTCTCTTTCAAAGGGGCGGAGGGTTGAGTTGGGGTTGGGACGGGTTCCTTGACGGTCGGTTCAACACGCTGGCGCGATGAGGGATTTTCCGCCTTAGTAGGCACGGGCGTAACTGCGACAGCAGTAGCGAGAGGGAGGGGCTTTTTCTTCACGGGACCGGACTCTTGAGCTGCTTTCGCCCTGGCTTCGAGGGCCGCACGAGTAGCTGCCACATTGGAGATTTCCTTGGCATCAGCCGTCTTCACGGGAGGCTGTTGTTGTTCGGGCTTCTTTTTAGCACCAAACATGTTCTTAAAGGCAGAATTGCCGGTCTTCTTCTTCAGCTTCTTGCCCGCTTCGTCCACCGATTCCCGACGCTCAGTGGATTGTTCAACCTTTGTGATGGGCTTCTCCTCCTCGGGAGTTGTTCCATTGACAGGCTTAGTTGGTGCTTCCTTGGGAGAAAGGGGAAGAGGGGTTGACACAGCAACAGCAGCTTCTTTGGGAAGTGGCGGGGGACCACTCTTTGCAGTGGAGGTTGGAAGAGGTGCCAGCGGCGTGATAGCCTTCTCCTCGGGGTCCTTCGAAATCGGCTCGGGTGCGTCCTGGAGTTCTTCGACATGACCAGTGCCAGCGCGGTTGTCATTGAGGTATGCCGCCCTGAAGGCACTCTTATCGTAGTTCTTAGTCCACTTCATGGCCTGGGAGGCCTCGTTCACAATGGCAGGCTGCAGGGTCATGACGGAGTTGGTCTTGGAGTAACGGCTATTATTGGGAGTGGCACGGTTCTCTTTCGCCTCCGCTTCTTGCTCACGGTGCTTCTTTTGTAGAGCGGCTGCAGCTTCCTGGATCCGCTTGTGTTGATCCGGTCCGATGCTGGTCTTGCTCTGCGTACCCTGGTTGTTGGGCCGCGTGTACGAGTCTTCAATGTCAGGCATTTTCTTAGCCGATGACTTGCGGCGATTGAGCTTTCCCTTACGGCTACCAAAGCTGAAGAATCGCTTCTTCTCGACAATTTGAGCCCCGGCATCAGGCTCTGGGGCGGCACCCTTGATCTGCTCTTCGAGGATCAGCCATTTGGTATCCCGAATTTTGGTCTCTAGAAGTGCGCATCGACCAAACACAGCCTTGCGGGCAGACGGTTCATCGCCAGACAAACTGCTGATCCAGACCCACCAGAACGAGTCATCCATGTCCAGGGTGTTAATACTCGCCAACTCGGCAGGCTCGAGAGCCGGCTCGATATCCAAGGAGCGCTTGTGCGACTGGGAGCTCATGCCACGTGCAGAGGCAATGGGAGGTAGAACCTTGTCAGGAGGCAAGAGCAGAGGGCCTACGTGGTTCTTCAAACTGTTTTCATCCGCGAAGCCGGATGACATGAAGTCTGCCCACGAGGGGGTGGTGGGACGGCCAAGGTCGCCTCCTCCAGATTGGGAAGCAGATTGCAAGCTTCCCGCAGGTCCACTCCTCGTCGTCATTCCAGTCGTCGGCGGAACAGCTTCCTTGGCTTCATCCTCCGGGTCAGAGTCGATCGAACCACCGAACCCAATATCCTCGAAGCGAGACCAGGATGCATCCCGTAAACTAGTTGACTGCTTGGTACTCGAGACACTGGATTGGTTCGTAGATGAGATACACCTGAGAACACGGAGACACTCGTCGGTCAATGCGCTGATGGGGTCCTCGTAGTTGGCAAACTCCTGCAGGTGCCAGTCGTCGTCACGGTATTCGAAGTTCTTGGCACGTCGCAGCAAGGAGAATGGCGTCGGAGAGACATTCTCAACAATCATGACCACCTTCGTAGTCGTAACTTGCAACAAAGTCGGGGCTTCAGGGGGGTATTCGGTTGCTTCAACGAGTGATTGGAGAGAAATTGGCAGCGATGAGATGCCACTCACGCTGCGAGGGATATCGGGAGCTAAAGAGCGGAGGTAGGCGAAGAACAAGTGACTCGTGGCATCGGCAGCACTAGAGATTGATGTTAGAATGCCATTTGGAAATATCAGAGTAGTGGAAATCCATACATAGCCCAGTTCTTATAGGCGGCTTCGAAGCCATTGCCTGTATCGACATGCTCAAACGCCCACCATCCAGCGTAACGGGAAAGCTTGCGGCCTCCCAAGCCATTGGATTTTCCGTGGGCCGCAATGGCAGACAAAAGGTCGAAGAAGTCCAGAATAATGTTGGTGCGCGCATCGGAATCGCCGCCGATGGGAATGAAAGTCGAAAAAGCGTCCCGGGCCATATCCGAATCTAATGTTGTATCAGCGCGTAAGTTCCCCACATTCCATTTAATATCGCATACCATGTTCGCCCATCTTGAAAGTCTCGTACGTCTCCCAAGTGACAACACCGCCAGGAAGTCTGCTCCAGCACCATTTCATCACACCACAAAGAACCTGTTCAGATACATAACGTCAGTCACTCCCCCGATAACCCCTGGGAGCAGCATTATCCCTCACCATCGGCTCAGTGAGCCGGAGCTCCTGTGACAAGACATCTCCATTGACGGGAGAGCCCTTGTCAAAAGACTGATTAAAGTAATTGCGAATGAACGTGCGGGCTGCACTGGGGTCGGAGCTAGGACGGAACGGCAGGAGGAGGAATGGAGTGTCAAGAGCTGTAGCGAATGATCAGCAATCCGTATAATGGCCCGTATTCCACAGTCAAGATATCAATCCACCTACCTCTGGCCTTGAGCTCATGTACACACCCTCGTACAAGGTCTTGGACTTCTTCCGGCGCAACCTCCGTCCGCAGCCACGCATCGGTCCATTTGGGCTTCGCGGGGGCCGCGTTGACCGCAGTAGGCTTTGCCTGCTTCTTTATCGCAGTGGAGTCCTTGCCCCGAAACACCCGAGAAAAGAAGGACATGTCCGGAATGCGACTGATAATTGACTTTGTCAGGAAACAGCCTGTGGGGGAGAGATTGAGGGTCCGCTTTTTTTTTTTTTTTTTTTTTTTTTT